>PVKS010013072.1:0-51911 GCA_004027875.1 Aplodontia rufa | reverse complement strand
TACGTGGTGCTGGGGTTTGAACCTGGGTCCTCGTGCTTGCCAGGCAAACGCCGAAACCACTGAGCCACCACTCCAGCCCCTCACATAAACTTTTTAAAAAAAAAAAACAAATTTTATTTATTTTTTCACCTGGCCCTCATTTCTCTGACACTCAGTTGTGTCTGTGGTGCTGGGGTTTGAACCCAGGTCCTTGTGCACTGCAGGCAAGTGCTCCAACTGCTGAGTCCCTGCTCCAGCCCCTCACATACGCATTTTTATTGGTGCATTTAATTATACTTAATAGTAGGATTCATTCATTGTGCTTTTTTTTTTTTTTTGAGAGTGACGGGGAGAGAGAGAGAGAAATCAACTTTTATTTAATTTTCCATCTGGCCTTTGTTTTAGTGCATGTGGTGCTGGGGTTTGAACCAAGTCCTCGCGGATGCCAGGCAAGCGCCGCAACCGCTGAGCCACCCGCTCCGGCCCCCATTATGCCATGTTTGTACATGCATGTAATTTGGTCACTCTCATTCCCCTTTCCCTTCCCTTCCCTCCTTCCCCTCTCCTCCTGAGGGGCTTGCTCTGAAGTACTGACGTCCTTTCTACTATTATTTTAATTAGTGTCACACAATAATAAGTGAGAGTGGGCTCCATCTGGTCGATTTGTACTTGGACACAGTGTAGTTTGGTTGATTTCAAGCAAAGAACACATGTTGCTGCTTCCTTTCTGTGAGTCCTTTAGATGCTTTGGTTATCACAGCTGGCCAAGGGAAGCCGGCACCTGTCCCCGGCTGTCCCCAACCTGTCCTTGCCATGGGTTTCAAGGGACCAAGGAGGTCTCATGCTTTGCTGCCCTCAGGCCTGAGAGCTCTTTCTTCCAGCGGATCCACCCAAGACCCAGCTGCCCAGCAGAGAGGCGAAGCTGCTCTGCTGGGCGGGAGCCACCTCTGGTGCCCGGCCTCTGGCTGCCCTCTGCCAGGGTGCTGGAGGGTGGAGTGGTGTGACTGGTTTCCTCGCTCGGTCCATTCTTTCTTTACGCAGTTTAGATGGTCTTTTCCGGCTTGCAGTCATCATTTGGCCCCAATTTTGCCCTGTGGTTCTGGAGAGAAGAGGTTTGTTGCTGGGTTCTGACTGTTGGAAGATGCTCCTGGCGGCTCCTTCCCAAGTCTTCTTTTGGCTAAATATTACCCTAAGCATTCTTCACGAGAGACAGCGCTGGACCCTTAGTCATCCCGGTTTGCCTCACCTACACCTGTTTCTTTTGGTCTGTGTCCCTTTTCAAATTTGATGGCACGGAGCGTGGTATTCCAGAGCAGAGCAGAGCTGATGCCGCCTCCTTTCCTCCAGAGTCCGTCTTCTAGCAATGCAGCCTCTTTGCTGGCCACATTCTCTCCATCACCTCAAGTTCTCCTGTGTTTTACCATGGCTAAGTCCTTTGCTTTCTCACTTTTAGTCACTGTGTGTGTGCGTGAGTGAGGAGTGTCCTCCAGCAGGCAGAGCTGTCTCATCAAACACAGTGTCATCTGTGTTGTGAGGATGACGATCGTGTCTGTGGATAATCCCAGGACTCACAGAAGATATGTCAGCGTTCAACAGCATGGAAGTTGATCAGCATCCTAGGGGGATTGAGCCTGGCTCCGTGCCTTCTCCTCCTTGCCTGGGAAGGTGTCAGGAGAGGCCTCCACAGATTCCCTCCAGAGCCTGTGCGAGGGAGTCACCCTCTTCCCAGGCGCGGCTTCTCCCCCGTGGGTGCTGCTTGCTTAGCTGCCGCAGCCAAGTCACTCCACCTGCCCACTATGATGCAAAATCACTGTGATACTCATTCGAGCTACTGCAGTTAATTTTCTCTGGTTTTGAAATGAAAGATTGCTTTAATTTCCAAGCCTTTCTATTCTGGGAATTAAGAATCACTTATTTTGTAATCCCACTCATCTTCTGACATCTATGATATTGGTGAGACTTTCTCCTCACTGTGACGATGGTAGAATTTTCAAGTTGGCAAATAGTTGGGATTTCAACGGGGAAATCCAGGAACTCCCGAGGGAATTGTCTGGACTCCATGCTGTGAAGTGTCTCAGGCCTCTTTTGCACGCTCACGCTCACTGGCTGAGGCATTCTGTGATAGCACAATCAGTGCCTGAATGGAAGAGCGAGGCGAGCACTCATGCTGAGCGCCAATTGCTGAGTGGCACGCTCGCCTCCGCCCAGCGAGGAACGTACTGTAGAGGCACACCACAAGCACCGATGGCGTTGCAGACAAACCCAAGCGTCCTGGTGCAAGTCCACAGAACGGCCTTTAAAAAGTGACCATTAATTGGTTATTGTTCATATCTGAGATAGTCTAAGCCTTCTCATGTATTCTCTTAAAAAATCAGCTTTCAGTTGGGTGAAAGGTGGATAAGAAAACAGAAAGAAATAATGTTGGTTTCTAGGGTGCAGCCTGTTGTGCTAAAAAGCTGGTGGCGTGGAACCTCAGTCGCGGATAACGCGGAGAGTTGTGCCGGAAAGCTTTGCTCTCCCAAGTGGGGCCAGGTCTCTGGGCACTGAAAAGGGGTGGGGTTTTGTGCTGCTTCCTTTTAGGAAAAATTATTCATCTTTAAAGTCCTGGCTTCTTCACAGAGGGGTTCTAGTATTAGCCAAGTGTTTTAAATACCTTCAGAAACATTGCTACAAAATAAAGGAAAAGCACGCATGAAGTCTCCCTGCCTTGTGGCTACTGCGTGTCCCCTGTGGCATTTCGCTCACTGGATGTCTGACAGATGCTTATGGTGGTAGAGCCCAGGCCCCAGCGGGACGAACGCTCCAGCAGGAGCAAGGGCCCATCCTCCAGTTTGCCTTTGAGAGTCAGCCCTTTGAACGGGTTCTCCCCACTAATTAAGAATCAGGTGGAAATCCTTCCATTTATGTTGCTGCACAGCTGCTTTGCTGGAAAACACGCGTGGGAAACCACGGGTTTGCAGGATACTTGGATGAGAAAGTGCAGTGGTTTGTTTACCCTGCCAGCTTCCTGGAAACTCTTGACGCTCTGCCTTAGTGACTAGTGGGGCACATCTGACCTGCAGAGCACATGATGCTCCAGGGCAGGGCCCACTGCGGCAACCACAGGAGGCTTCGGCCCACAGCCCCTCCCTGGGCGTGGCTCCTTGATCCAGGTGTGTGGCCCTGCACTGTGCACACTCCGCAGGGAGGGCACTGCCTCCCGGGCTGCACTCATTCCCATCAACAGCCTCACAGGTGAAGCTGGAGGTGGTTAGGCAGGTGTGCAGCCAGAGGACCTCAGGTCCATTTGGCAAATTCTGCCCATTTCGGTGAATTCCCACCACAGGCTTAGGCAACTACAGGTGTGACAGATGTGGCCTCTGCTCCCATTCCCATTGCAGCTGGCCCAGTGTGTTATCCCCGAATATCTGCACAGGCATCCTCCCTGCTCTAGCGTGGACCCCAGCTCTTCTCATCCAGGCTGTGCGCTGGTTGCAATAGCGGCCCAACTGGTCCTTCCAACTCCCTCTCAGCCCCTCAGCCCGCTTTCGTAGTAAGCAAGGACGAGAGTGCCATGGAGTTCACCATCATGTCCTGACCTTCAGGACGTCCTCTGTGCTCTGGTAGTTAGTGACAGCAGGGGTGGCCTGCGCTGAGCAGCCTGAGGAGCCAGGTGGGGTGGTGGGTGTTGCAGGCCTTGGGCTGGGGGCTTTTGAGGCACCTTCCTCAGCCCTCTTGCTGCAGGCAGCTGCGTGAGGGTGGGGGAAGGAGAGTCCAAACCCAGGGAAGCTGGCAGGAAGCCCTCCCCGGTGGGAAGAGCCTTTTGGGGATTGAAAGATGGTCACATGTGGTGAAAGAAAACAATTGAGTGGCTTGCCATGTGGCCTGGAGGATGGTGTGGGACTTCTAGATCATGCTACGGAGTTGGGTCTTGTTGCTAGGAGCAGGAAGAGCGCAGGGGAGAATGTTGAGGCATGGGAGTGACTTGGTCAGAGTTTCAGTTTTGGTTGTTTTTGAGACAGGGTCTTGCTACACATTGCCCAGGCTGGCCTTGATCTTCTGGGTTCAGAGGATCCTTCTGCCTCATCCTCCCGAGCAGCACAGCAGCCGGGACTACAGGCGCATGCCGCTGCCTCTGGCTAGATTAGATGTTCAGTTTTGAAGTCAGGCTCCCTGCAGTGGGAGTGTAGGCTGGGAGGGCAAGGGGCAGGGGTTGGAGGCTGTACCGCAGGGGGAGCCTTGGTAATTTACAAGGGAAGGGTGGAGCTAGGCTGGGGAGATACCTGGGGGCAGTGTCTCTTGCACCTGGGTTAGGAACTGGGAGGGGGAGGAACCAAAGGCACCGCCCAGCCCCAGCTCCTCCAACCAGGCCAGAGCCCAGCATGTGCACAGATGAGAGACTGGATGGCAGGGTGGGTGATGGCCTCAGTGCGGGTGTGAGGGGCCTGTGCCGAGATGCTGAGCAGGCACTGCAAGGTGACGGGCCCAGGAGGCCTCTGGGCTGGAGCTGACAGGCGTTTGCCAGCCATGACCGCGGGCGGATGAGCTTGCCTTAGGAGAGACTGGACACCGTGGGCTCCTCCCGGCAGATCCGACCCAGCACCTTCAGCTCACTTCTCTCCTTGCTTGGTACCCAAGGCCCTGTAGGGTGTTGCTGTGGCTCTCTCACCAGGGTCAGCCCCCAGTGGGCCAGGGTGCCCTGCCTTAGACTATCAGCTCCCTGCAGGTGGTTCCACGAGATCATCTTAGGGCCCTGGCCCCTTGGCAGTGCCAGGCCTCTGGTGGGTTTCCCTGAGAATGTTCACTGAGTCACCTCAGGGACTATCTGATTCACCCTACAGCGCCCCCTCAAGTGCACATACCAGCTCCGTGCCTCCCAGGTGACACATGTTCAGGAGGCAGAGCGCCCACCCCGCCTCCTTGACACCTTGCGTGTATCTGCACGTCTGCACATACGTGCATCTGTTCACGCACAATGCAGATCTCACATAGCTGTCCCTTCATCAAAGAGGTCAGGAGGGCAGGTATCCGGACGGGGATCCTTGGGCTGAACCCAGTGACCTGCACACAGGCTGACGAGGGTCGTGCCATCGGTGCAGAGTACCTCTGGCTGGACTCTGTACTTGAGTCACTAAGTAGAAACATTTGGGGAAAGCATTTGGTGGCTTGACAGTCTTAGCACTCTGTTTTAAGCCAAAGTAATTGACACAATGAAGTCATTCTTGGCAAAACCAGCACTTTTAACAGTAAAAAGGATTTGACTTAAATCGCCCCCTACAAGTTACATAACAGGAATTTTACATTCTTAGAAAAATAGGCTTCAGCTGAGAAATGACTGAATGGAATATGGACTTTCTTGTCCTGCAGCATTATTAAATCTTTTAGCTCCAATTGTGGATGTGAAAATGCTGAAAAACCATAGTGCAGGAAATGTGGAAGCCTTAGGGAGAGGACTTGGTGAGGCCTCATCTCCCGAGAGTCACTTGAAAGCCAGCTGTCCCCTGTGCGAAGCATGCGGCTCCTCCCCAGGGCACAGGAGCCGTGGTAAAGATGACCATCTGTTAGCATGGCTTCCAGGACAGTGCTTTAGAAAGTGACTGAGCAGGGTGACCCACACTCCTCCACTCTCAAGCACTAGAATTTGACTTGTGTGTAATCTCCTTGCCTTTCTTGAAAATGATCTTTTATCTAGTTGATACCGTTTAATTATGTAAAAATGCATGTTTGGATTGCACCTTTTCCTTGGTTGATCTAACAGTGCAGAGTTATTTGCCAGCCAGAGCTCGTGCGTGTTGAAGGTGGGGACCAGGCACTGTGAGCGAGTGCGTGTATTTCATGGGAGCGGGAAGTCCTGCTCACACACTGTCACGGAGTGCTTGCTAAGCGTCAGTTGGGGCTGAGCATTTCTGGGTGTTCTCACTTAATCCTCACAGCACCCCTTCGAGGTGATACTGTGATCGCCTCTGTTGTGCCTGATGGGGAAACAGGCTCAAAATTCTAAGTGACGTGCTGCAGGTGGCTGGTGCATTTCACAGCGGGGATGTGCACCCAAGTGTTCGGGTCCTGAGTGCGGGGCGCACCGAGCACTCAGTTCCGTCTGATGAAGGCTGAGGGATCGACGGGGGAATGATCATGGGCGTGAGGGGGTTGGGGGCTGGCTCGAGCCTGCCCTGGCCTCTGGGAGAGGCCACACGCACCCCACTCGGGTTTGATTGCCTTTCACCTCCTGTAGGAGTCTTGGAGCAAGTTTCACTGTTGCCATGGTTGGATGTGATTGTTGTGTTCCCCAAGCTTCCTTCTTGAAATGTGGTCCCTGGGTGTTTAGAGGTGGGGATCTTTGGGAGGCGATTAGGGCAGGAGAGGCCGCTAGAGCAGTCTCTGGGATCGAGTCCTGCGGGCTTCCTAAGAAGAGGGAGCGCACAGGCACACACGCGTGTCTCTCTCGCCTACCATGTGGTGCCCTCTGCTGTCCTGACTCTGCATAGGAAGGCCAAACCCAGATGTGGACCCTCCACCTCGGACCTCCGGATGAGCCTGAACACACCTCCTGTCCTCAGGCACCAGTGTGTGGTTCTGTGTTCTTGCGACAGGAAATGGACCACGGCAGTCTCTTTCTCTGGTTTCTTTCGTACTGCATTTCAGCACTTCACTGTGGAAACCTCACTTACCTACTCCCAGGACACGACCTGGGTAGACCTGTGTAGCTGACCCAGCCGCCTGGGATCCGGCTACTCTGGGCCTCTGGTAGTTTCTGGAGGCCCCTGGCTGTTTGTCACCTCCTGCACGCCCCCTCCTAGTCCTTCATCCTGTGACACCTCCTGGTCCTCGAGCATCTGCTGTACGCCCCAGCTGCCCTCCTTGGCCAGGAGGCATTCAGTGCAGTTGACTCGGTGCCCTGAGTCCACAGGTCCCACAAGGTCAGCACTACCACCCTGATCCCTGGCCAGGCTGGGCGCTCCTGGAAGACAGCTCACTGGCTCAGGCCACTCTGTGGCTGGGACCTGCTTGTTGAACCAGTATGAGCCATTTAAGGTGGAAATATTAAACGGGAAATTCTGTCGGGTAGCCGCCTGCTCAGGAAGTCAGGTCCTGGGCTGCAGTGTGGCCCAGGGGTGAGTGCCAGCCCTCACACTCGGGGCACCTTCTAGCCCCAGCACTGAAATACTGAGGAAAGGAAGTCCAGCTGCTGGGCCTACTGTTAATGAAACTGTTCTGTTGCGGTTAAGTTTTGTTCCTTCAGTTTTTCTTTAGCCTTATTCAATTTTTTACTTTCTTGCTTTCTTCTGCAAGAGAAAAACACTTGCTAGTGGTAAAACACACATCGCGTACCATTTAGCACCCTAACCACGTTTAGTGTGCAGCTCAGGGCGTTGAGTGCGTTCAGGGCTCCACTTACACCCAGCCCAGACCCGGTGCCCCTTAAGCAGTGTGTCCTCGCTGCTGTAGGGCCGCTGCTGTCTGCTTTGTCTCCACGAGTCTGGCTACTCAAGGAGTCCCCTGCGGTGCCTCGTACTGTGTTTGTCTTTCTGCAAGTGGTTTCTCCTCTCAGAACCCTTTTAAAGTAATAGTTTCATGAAGGTATAGAATGCCAAATGGAGCAGTGCCAACTCTAAGGTTCAGGCCGGGTGCACGGAGTGGGCTAGTGACCTGTGCTTTGGGTCTGTCAGAGCTGCTGCTGCCCTGTCCCCACCTGGCACCCACGTGCACTCCCGCAACCCTCTCAGCCTGTGCAGTGGTCAGAGCAGCAAGCCAGGGCCAGTGTGAGGCCACACGCAGAAGGGTATGCCCTTCCACCCGTCCAACAGCAGCGAAAGCTGCGCTGGCAAGGGGCATGGTGGGGGAGCTGGAGGAGGATGGCAGAGCAGTTTAGAGGAACGGTGAGGGGCATATGTTTGGTAAAGAAATTCCATGGCACATTCCTCCTGATCACCAGTAACACGCATTCTCTGCACGAGCTAAGAATCTAAGAAAGGAAACAGCAGATGCAGGACCCAGGATCTAGGCAGGATCTGGACTGGAGTCTGGAATATTGCTGACATTTTTTGAGTGTTTTTGCACATTTGGCACAATTCACTTACATGAGCGTCTGATTGGAGCTTCTCATTTGCAGGACCATTTAAAGAGATAAGCAGGCAGAAGCTGCACACATCCAAAATGAATAAGTAATTCCTGAGAATTTGCTCAAAAGATGATCTGCAGTCCTTTCAGGATTCTGTGTGATCTACCACAAATTGCTTTCCCAGAGGCTGGGAGCCTAGGCTTTGGAGACAGGCAGCCCAGTTCCAATCCTGGTTCTGCCTTGGCCAAAATGACCGGACTTGAATCAGCTGCTTATTCTTTTCTGGCTTCAGGTTCCTTGTCAGGAATAAGGAGAGGTGGTCCTGAGCACTGAATAAGGTGACCCTGTAGAGTCCAGGCAAAAGCAATTGTAACTCAGGTCGGGCAATTTTAGGGCATTAATAAAGACACTCAGAAAGGCCCAGGCAGGTTATATGCTAAGCCACAGGGTTGAAATCATGCCCACAATGGGTGCAGAAGGTACAGTTCTAGCGAGAGGAGCAGTACCAGCCACCACAGCTGATTCAGACAGGGCTACAGGAACAGGACCTTTAGACAGCAACCCTGTGTGGAGAAGCGGGGGGACCAGTCCCCTGACCTCAGTCTCTCTCCTCTCATCTGCTGTCACTGTGCCCCACTTGGGGAGGCCTGATGCAGCCCAAGCAGGTGGCTTCCCAGCACAGAGGACAGGAGGGAGGGGTCAGACAGGGTCTTCAGGGGGAGGTTGGGAGACCCAGCACACCGTTGTCTAGAATGGACACGTTAATAGTTAGCAGCAAGTGTCCAAGGGGTGTCTGAGTATCATCTTAGTGTTGTCCTGGTGCTAGGGTGGCCTGCTTTTGTTCCTGATGCTCAATAGGAATGTCCTTTGCCCTATGGTCACGTTCCTCCCACCCTTTCTGTGTCCTACTGATATGTATCCATCCCTCAGGACCCAGCTTCATGAGACTCCTGGGTGAAATCGTCCCTAATCTCCAGGGCTGCTTGTCTCTTCTTTTTTCGGCTCTGATGCATGCACCTCTGACAGTGCTAGCTTCCCGTCTTGCACTGCGGCTAGCCCGCTAGCTGGGAGTGCCTTCTTTGGCACTGTCGGATGGGCTGCTCCTTAAGGGCTGGCGCCTGAGCTGCCCTTTTGTTGTGCTGCTTCTATCGCTCTGCAGTGCTGCAGGCAGTGTGGGGTTCACTGAATGCTGGCTGAATGAAGACATCAAATACTATAGTTATGCAACGGACCCTGCGGTTCCTATAGTATCATGACGGCAGAGAGAGAGTTTCTGGCTCCTGAGGGGTTTTCAGTTTACCAAAACGTGTCTTCGTGGCACACAGTAGTGAGAGGCACACACCCATAGGCAGCTGGCTGTGGGTTTTTGCGGAGCGGAGCCAGTGGGTATGGACTTGCATGTTCGTGGACCCTGGGGTTTGTGCCAACCGCTTTGCATGTTCTTTCATTTTGTTCACCTGTTTCTACTCAACGTGGCCCTAAAGGCAGGCCGCACTCTGTGTGTTCAGCTGATGAAGCAGCGATCCCTTCAATTGTGGGGAGGGATTTCCTGAGAGATGTGCAGTTCATATAAAACTGTGTTGCTCTACAATGTGGACTACTTTAGGAACTTTTAAAAATAAAGACGGACAGTGAAAGAGAGAGAATCGATTTTATTTAGTGTTTCACATGGCTTTCGTTGCTCAGACACTTCTTTGTGTATGTGGTGCTGGGGTTTGAACCCGGGTCCTTGTGCTTGCCAGGCAAGCGCTGAAACCACTGAGCTACCGCTCCAGCCCCTACTTTGGGAAGTTTTAAAGATTAGTTTTGACACACTCTGTTATCATCTCATTCGCCCCAATGCGAAACGACCTCCTCTCTAGTGTTCTGTGGGTTTTGTTTGGTTTTGGTTCTCGCACTGCATCTCACCGTGCCAGTCTGGTCTTGGTCTCTTGGCTCAAGCCATCCTCCTGCCTCAGCTTCCTCTAGCTGGGCCTGCAGGGGCAGTCTGGTTTGTATGTACAGTTTCTAAAGCACCTTCAGTTCTGTTGTCGCTTGGTTCCCACACTGGAACTCTCAGGCAAGCCCCCACCCCAGCATGGGCTCGTGGGTAGCTTGACCGAGGCCCTGCAGGTCAACCAATGGCAGAGCCCACACTGTGGTTCCCTGAGCTGTCTTCATGATGCACCTGCTCCCTGTTGATCCACCTTTGAGAGCACTTGATCTAAAACAAGATATGATGGAGATGATTGTATCTTTTAATTCTGCAGATTTTGTCCCCTCCACGCTCTGACCTTGAAAATTGGTTATAGATATAGCTTGCTTTAGGGAAACCTGACGTTCAGATTTCTGAATAGAGAAAACATTCCCAGGATCCCATAGCATCGTCTTAAGACGGCACATCCCTCTGTCTGCTTAATGTGCTCTGTGTTCTACAGGTCACATCTTGGACAAGGTGGCTTGCACTTTTTTTCAATTCCTGGTCACCCTCAAATCCCGGTGGGATGGCCTCGTAGAGGCCGTCGCTGCTGGCTTTGCAGTGGTGCTTCCTTCCTTGTGTGGTTTTCCATTTGGGCTGAAGGGTGTCCAGTGCTTGGATGGGGCCCCAGTCAGCACCTGGGGACCTGGTCGGTGCTTTGCCTGTTTGCTGGGTCCCTCGCCAGCACAGTGTGTAACTCAGATGCCTCGAGATGCAGCCAACAGCTCCTGAGTCAGGCCCACAGCCCCTTACCTATGATTTCAAATTCATAAAACTCTGAATGCCAAATGCTTTTGGTAACTGGTTTGTTAGGTAGACCGGCCTGACCTGAAATCAGTTTTGATGAAACAGAATCTCCTGATTTGAAACATTTGGCTTTTAGAGGTTTCTGTTGACTTCTTCTCGACAGTACACTGCTTTTCTGTAGAGGTATTTTTGCGTGATTATAGGCACTGCTGTATACCTGGGGGTATTGATAATATCTAGAATATACTCCTTTCTTCCATTCTAAAATCTGAATCTGATTTCAGAAATATCCTGGGTCCCAGGGGTTCAGGGGAGTTTGGAGGCCATTGTGTCCTGATGACCCAGCCGTACCTGTACCTACACCAGTTCCCAGGGCTGCACCTGCTGCCCCACTGCACACTTGGGTCTTCCAGTGTTCTCACCTGTGGGCACTGGCCTGGCACTTGATACCTTCCTGTGGAAACCTGGCCTGTGGGTGCATGTGTCCCTGGGGATCTGTAAGGCCATCATTCCACAGTCACCTGTCATAACATCCTCTGGAGCAAGCAGGTGCCTGGAGAGCCAGGTAGCCTGACGAGTCCTATCCTGACAAAGCCAAATTCAGGACAGTTTGGTTGACTTTGATAGATTCCTTCATCCTTCCGTTCTTCTTGCTTCATTCAGCAGGAATCTGCATTTCTAGGTAAGTGAAGCCTGCCACGTGGCTTGTGACTGTAGCAGTGATACCCACATCTGCCTAATCTACATGACAACTTCATGGTGGTGTCTTACTTTGCCCTGGACAAGTTGTATTGGCCTTTTTCACAGATGAGGCAACTGAGGGCTAAGTAGCATTTCCAGAGCTGCAGACTGCGGCCCACCTGCACTTCCTGCTCCAGAGCTGCAGACTGCGGCCCACCTGCACTTCCTGCTCCAGAGCTGCAGACTGCGGCCCACCTGCACTTCCTGCTCCAGAGCTGCAGACTGCGGCCCACCTGCACTTCCTGCTCCACCGCCTGCTGTTTGCCCTCCCTCCTAAGACTCACCTGTTCATCATCCAGACCAAATGGCTCTTTTTCAGATCCTGGGACAAACTGTTTGACCTCATCATGCCTCATCTTCCTGTGCCATCAAGGGGTTCCTAATCTGTGCACTGTGAACTGGGGAATTCCACCCGGTGACACTAGTTCACGAGTAGTTTCATGCAGTTGGTAACAAAGTCTTTCTAAACTGCTACGAAAGTAGATCTTAAATGTTCTCAGCATGAGAGCGTGGTAAGCGGGCGAGGTGAGGAGATGTTAACTGACTTGAATTAATCACGTTGTTTATATCTATTGATGTAGGTGCAATAAATATGATTATTATTTGCCATTTAAAACAACCTATCAGATCACGTGGTGAAGTATTTCCGCTTTCCCCTCTCTGCCTCACACTCAGACGTCTCCGTCTGGGGTCCTCTCTGCACCTCACCTCACCTGCAGTCCTGTGTGCTGACAACAGGGATGGCTCTGATAAACATGTCATCAGGCTGGTTCACCACAGAGTGTGCCCACGCAGACTGAGCCCACCACGGGGTCATGGGGCGGTGCAATCCATGGGCCTCGTCACCCACGTGGTTTGTCCTCGAGATGTTGTTAAACACAAACGACCGGATGGCCATCTGACGCACCAGGAGCACCCATGTTTGAGACTGCGTTGTCTGGAATATTCAGTGAACAGGAGCTGTGGTTACACAGTGCGGAGATGTGGTGCATGCTGTTTTGGCCGTTTAGGTGCTGGTGTTGATGGGTGCCTGGGTACGGCGGTGTCCGGCTGCATCAGTCGCCATCTGCAGAATGTGGGTGCCTGCCTGAGGGTGTTCACCCAGATGAGCCTTTGTGACACCCCAACAGCAGGCCTCGGACGGAAGCACTCAGCCAGTGAGTTTTCTAACCAAAATCTAAAACTGTAGCTGATGATTCTTTTTTGAACAGTTCCCAGGGATTCCTTTCTGGGAGTCATACTAGCTTACGGGCCATCTGGCCTCTAGGGCAAACCGTAGAGCAGTCAGGTGTTTGTCAGCATTTCTCCTCTGCCAGAAGCCTGTCCGTGACCCTTTCTCTGTGGCTTAGGGTCCCTCCCGATGTGCCATTGTCCTGTTCCCACACAGTTGGCTCTCCCATTGTGGGAGACTCAGGGTGGCGGGAGTTAGGGGAGCATGAGGAGGTGGTCAGGGGAGTGGGGTGAAGCTTTCTGGTCAGGGCTGCTGATAACTTCAGCACAAACCCCTGAACAGCAGCTGCGGTGGTTGGGGTGCCCCCTGCCTGTGCCTCCGTTCTGATCGCCCTGTTGCAGTTGCGTTTCTTGAGCCAAGCGTTCCTTCCTGGCTTTGTGAGCAGGCACACAGCGTTTCTGCGCGCAGTCCTTCTCCATTCTGACGCCTGTTAATAAGCACAGAGACTGCGTGTGGGTTGAGGGTCTGCAGACTGCAGGGTTGCAAATGTGCAGTGCCAGAAGATCCATCCCCAACTCTGTCGGCTGAGCACACTGGGTGCTCTCCTTTGAAATGAAGCGCCCTGCTCCCCCAGACTCTTTGTTCACTACCTTTCTTGGGAAAGATGATTAATCTTGTTATCGAGCAAAAGGATTATGGGTAGGGCTGAACCAGTTTTGTATGCTTTGAAATACCAACCCTGTTGATTTTGGGTTTCTCAATGACAACAGAACAAAGGACAGCCTCATACAAGAGGAGGACTGGCTCTTTATTTAAGGGAAAATATAAAACCGTTGCTTAACTTTGTTTTTTTTTTAATCATTTTTAAGGCAAAATTTCAGATGCCCTAGCGTATACGTTTATTTAGAAAATTCATAAAATTGTAGTTATAGAAAAAGAAAAATCTGGCAGAGAAGCAAAAACAACTAATCTGTTAAAAGCTGTGGAATTGTAAGAGGACGGCCAACCCTGCAGGTCCTTATACTCATCCTAAAGGGTAATTAGTTAGAGATTCTGCCATCTACAGTGGAATTCAGGCTTGAGTTAAGACAAATTGAACCTTTATTTTTGTGCTGGAAAACCTGACCTGAGAATCCCTTTTGCATTGGCTGAGAGGTTGCTGGTACCTGAGTCGGTGTTCAGAGTGCACCTTGCCTGCCCAGGTGACCCTTCCTGGCCTGCCAGGGCCATGAGCTTCAGGGCTGTGCGGTTGCTACCCTAGCATCTGGAGTGGGTGGCCCAGATCCTGCGTTTGCCTTCAGCAGTGCCTGTGATGTCGCGGCTTCTGAGAGCCGTGAAGGGAAGGTAGAGCCGTCACTTCCTTGTAAAGGAGCTGGAGAGATCCAGGGGGAAGGCTCACCTCAAAAGAGACTGAAGAGCAAGAAACCACCCAGGAGTAAGGCCAGTGGGATGCATCTTATTGTGGCGCCTTCTTAACCTGTCCGGACATGCCACCCAGAAGCAGCAGTGGGTCAGGCCAGCCTACAGCTGTATCAGGGAGGCTGTGGAGCCCTCAGTTCCAGCCCCCACCCAGGGCAGTTAGTGGCAGGTCCTTCCTCAGGCTGCAGATCGCACTCCCCAGCAGGAGAGCAACCTGCGTGTGACTCCATGGTCCGTAATTCTAGCCAGTGCCGGTGCCCGATGCTGCTGATATGTGCCCTTCACCTACTCCTCAGCCCGTGGGCAGCTCAGGGGCTGCAGGAAGGGAGGGCAGAACATGTGTTTAAACTGACTTGATTCCAGAATGTTCTTGCAGAACCCATCGCTCATGGCTGAGCACTGCCTGCTCAGTTTGTGCTGACGCTGAGATGTACAAGGCTTCACGCTGAGCACACTAACAGCAGTGGTCCTGCCTCTCATGTCATGATTAACAGCAATTTGTTTTAGAGAAAATTATAATTGATTTAAAAACAGTGGTTTTATTTTGTGCTGCTTTTGCATTGGCAGATCTGGCGGCTCCTTGCAGTGCCCCCTGCAGTCTGGAAGGACAGCCCGGCCTGGGTGGGGGGCTTGGGGACCTGCAGGGCAGCTCCTCAGGGACCAGCGAGGACAACCCCAGTCACTCTTGGCTGGGGTTCCAAAGCTAAGGGGATTTTTAGGGTGTTGTGATATTTCTCTTGGTGATTTGAAAATAATGACTTGGGCCACTCCAGCACTGGTTCTGTGTGGCCAGAGGGGTGGCCCCTAGGAGATAGGGGGCCTGGGGAGCAAGGCCGGGGACAGCCTGGAGTGCAGGGCTCCTGGCTGATGCTGCCAGCTCCAGGCACGAGTGCCTAAACTTCGCCCCACATTCTCCTCGCTTGTGCCACCCGCTCTGGTCCTTGGTGCCACCTCTGTCCCTCTGACTTAAGCTGTGTCCTCTCCTTCTGAGGTGCAGCCTGGGTACGCCCAAGGGCAGGGAGACCCTCCTGGGAGACTGGCTCATGTTTGATTTGCATCCCAGGACAGTCTGCCTACAGGCAAGTGGGCACTCCAGAGACTACAGGTGACAATGCTGGAGGCTTAGAGGCTGGAGGGAGACCTCACGCGACCCACCGGATGAACAGGTCCAGCTGACACTGG
Organism: Aplodontia rufa; assembly: GCA_004027875.1. NCBI lineage: Eukaryota > Metazoa > Chordata > Mammalia > Rodentia > Aplodontiidae > Aplodontia > Aplodontia rufa. Next base: position 36,677 of record PVKS010013072.1, on the reverse strand, counting down.
TGCACAGTTCCTGTGATTTCTGGTCCACAGGGTTTCTCCTCGGTTTGGCCTCACTTTGAAAGTTGCATGTTCTGATTGAATTGGGGAAAGCTTCGGTGGAAGTGTACAGTTGTCAGGTCAAGTTCTACCTGCGGGCCTCCCGGCCGGCTGATGCCAAGAGAAGGCAGGGTCCATTTTGATGGAGGTGCATCCGCCTGACATCTTTCCACTGCATGCCTTGCAGTTGTTGCTGTAGGTTGGTGGCTCTCAGGCCTATGGTCTGTCTTGCATTTAAATGGCTCTTTTCCCTTGCTTGCTGTTGTATCATTGTGATCTAGTCACTTGGGTGATTCAGAGCCAGGCGCCATGGCCACGCCAGCAACTTGGGAGGCTGAGGCAGGAGGAAAGCACATCTGAGGCCAGCTTCAGCAACTTAGTAAGGCCCTGTCTCAAATAATAAATGTAGCTCAGTGGTAGAGCTACTGGATTCAATCCTTAGTCCACCCCCCTCCAAAAAAAGAAAGAAAGAATGAACAAATTCAGAGTTATGCAGATGTTCCAAGCTCCAAGCATGACACTTGTCATCAGAAAACCATGGGGATTGACATGACCACTGGGGTCATCAAGAAAACTTTCAGCATGGGAAGCTGTCCTGCTCATAGAGACTGATGCAAGTTCTCCAAAGTTCTGTTGTTTTTTTCTGGAAAGCTCACGTAGTACAATTGGCAGCAAACATTGAGTCGTCTTTCTGTACAGTTTTTCCGTCTGCTGTTCTCCCAAGTGGACAGATGCTCCCCGCAGGGCAGCTCCCAGTTCTGCCCTGGTGCAGCAGGTGTTGGGATACAGTGGGTATTGTGGTGCGGTGGCTCTAGGGCTAAACTCGAGTAGCAGTAACACTCTCCACAGTGTCCCCTGGCCTCGTATGTGAACTTTGATTTTATAGTGAGGAGTGGCAGCAGGAGTGCTAGCCTTGGTGTCACCACCTTGATCAGTGCCAAAGCACTTGCACAGCTGACCCGTGTCAGAGTGACAAAGGAAATGACACCTTGGTATTAGTACACAGGTGGTTTGACCTCATGGACTTCCTGAAGGGTCTTGGGGACTCTCAGGGATCTGTGGACTGTACATTTAGAGCCCCTGCCATTAAGGCAAGAACCAGCGACTCATCCAGCACCATCCTGGAGGGCCAACTGTGCCAGGCAGCTTGCTAGGCAAGGAGGATACTAGAAGTGAACAGCATGGTCCCCACACTTGTGGGGACACAGAAGTGAACAGCATGGTCCCCACACTCACAGAGCCCAGGCCTGATGGAGACGGGGCTATGACCATAGTGAGCAGGGGGTCGCCCTAGTGAGAGGCTGGAGAGCCGCCAGCCCCACTTGCTGTCCCTGTGCTGGTGATGAAGGATGTTTCTGGGAAGGTAGAAGTGAGCTAGGAGGAGAGGAGGGGACATGCCCATGAGACAGAGCAGCGGGAGCAGGAGAGAGTGTGCGGTACCGGAGAACCCACCAGGGCCAGTAAGGCTGGGAGCCGGGGGCAGGGGGCAGAAGGTGGGCTAAGGAGAGCCACAGAGGCCAGGTCCCAAGTGCCAAGTCTTTCTTCCTGTGGACAGTGGCCATCCCCTGCAGAAGGTAAGCAGTCCCAAGAGACCGTGTGTGTTTAGGAAGAGCACTGACCTGAAGAGGAAGGGAGGCAGCTGGCAGGTGAACCAGCAGAGGCCTGTGCAGGAGCCCAGAAGCAAAGGAGCAGCATCAGACCAATGAGGCGGCTATGGCGGTGGAGTCTTTAGATGCTCAGAAGGTCTTGAATTTTCTAAATAGCAGGATTTGCTGATCGAGACATGGAACTAGCCAAGGATCCACCAGGGTTTGCAGATCAACAAGCAGTGGTCTTCGGCAGCACGAGGCGACTGCGAAGAGAGTCAGAGGCACGCCCGTCAACTTCATATCCTCTCGCGCGCACACGCATTCGCACTCCCACGCCTGCCTACCTGCCTGCATCTACAGGTGCAGGGCCCAGGACAGCGAGACCTGCAGCTCAGGGTGGCTAGGACTGCAGACTTCAGTGGACACTGAGTTGGTGCACGTGCACAGGAGGGAAGCGTGCGTGTGCCATTGTGGCCTCAAGGCTCGCATCAACAGGGATGGCAGGTGGGCTGGCAGCTTGGCGGAGGACACCTGAAACCCGGGCCTTCCCTGTCTTTCCCGCTTGCAGAAGAGAGCAGAGAAAAAGGCAAGACTCTTAATTCTTCCGCTGCCTGGATGTGGTCCAGACAGGCTTTCAAACGAGACATCCCAAGCGTGACACTTTGTGACCAGCACAGCCCATGTAATATGCAGCTTTGCTCCTGAGCTCGCCCAGACTTACATCTGTAAAGGATGGTGGAAATACCAATTACGGTTTAAGTTTCCTTTCCCCACCGGAACATTTTCTTTTCCCTTGTGTGGTTTCACAGTTCTTGGAATTCTACCCTTCTTTCCTTACACTAATAGGGTTTACTGATGTAAGAATGTGCGACAACAAATCCTGCCAGGATGTATACAATGATGCCCCAGTGAAGCATGGGAAAGCAGGGTCCCTGGTGGCTTTGCACGTAACGGATTCTGTGATGTTGGATGGCCAAGGTGGGACTAATAATGTCAGAATGCCGCCTGCTCTCCTGTGGGGCTTGTAGGACCTGGTGCCTGGCACTGTGGGGCAGGAAGAGGGGAGCTGGAGGTATCCCTTCCCTCTTGGCACCAAAGTGGTGTGTGGCTCAGGAGGCATCATCTGCTGGGAGGAGGGGAGAGGCTCGTGGGAGCCTGACCCTGCACCCTTAGTGTGTGCCCTGGCCCACCCTGAACCACGCTCAGCACTAGGCAGCTGGCCTCCCCTGGGGTGGGAGGCTGACTGTTCTATTTGTCTATACATTTGAAGATCTTTCCTAATGTGTGTGTGTGTCTAATAAAATCAAGATGCTAGCATGCACACGGCTCTGCGTTCCACCCCCAGTGCTGCAAAAAATAAAAAAAAGGATAACTAGTTACAAAGACTCCCAGATCTGGACTTGTGTCCCACAGGTGGCAGCTCCCTTGTAGCAGCACCAATCTCGCACATGCCTGGTGCCTTAGACCAGGAAGGGTTACGATGAAGAGCTGGGTGCAGATGGAAGCCTGTGCGGCTGCACGGTCCCTGCTTTCACCTGCTCAGGGTCCATCAGCCTGTTGGGCTCTGTGGACACTCTCTCTTTGACTCATTTGACTGACAGCTTTTCAGCCCTGCCTGTGTCCTGTCCCTCTGTTTTGTTTGGAGGGGCTGGGGGCTCACACAGCATTTTGTTCCACCCACACATTTCTTAACTTCTGCAGTCCCTGACAATGGACTGTGGGGCGCGTTGCTCCTGGGTGGCTGTGGGGGCCTTCAGAAGAGGCATGTGCGCATCCCATTGCTCGTGGCGGTCAGCAGCTTGAGGGAGGATGCCACTGGGGATGAGAAGCGAGCACCTTGACTTCTCAGCGCCTGTGGTCTGCCTTCTCGTGTCGCTGCAGGTTTGATCCTTAGAAAGCCAGTTCTGAGGACCGTCAGACAGAAGTGCACCCGAAACGTCAGGCCAAGACAGGCGAAGTCTTTTCCCGTTAGCCTAAGGACGTCCTATGAGTAACCAAGTCCCACCATACCTCGGCACCTTGGCATCAGCTTCCGATGGAGCTGAGTTCACTTTGGTTCACCTCCAGCAGCTCGACCTCCAGTGTCTTAGCGGTTGCTGCCACCTGAACTGAGCCTGATGCGGCGGAGGTGTGTGTGGAGAGGCCGGGCCTCCCTGTGTGGCAGTCCTAGCTACACCCCTCCCAGCGACAGGGCTGCCTAACTTAGTGCGAACCCGCCCCACCTCACTGGGCAGTTAAACAGGGGCATTCTGACGGACTCCTGAATTGACGTTCCAATTTTCCTGCTCTTTAGACGTGAGCCTCAATCCTGTGGAACAGGGTCATGGTCCTGGTGCACGGATGAGGAGCGTGTCTGGCGCTGACTGACTTGGACAGGGTGCTGGGACACCAGCACTTTCTCTTTATTGGACCGGTGGCCTCCAGCTGCAGCAGGAAGGGTATAGTGTCTCTTCTAGCGGCCGAGGCTTTGTGTGACAAGGGATGGTGAAATGGAGCAGGGCGGATCTGACAGACCTTTCGATAAGGGTCTCAAGCCTGCTCCTCTTAGCTCACACGTGGGCTTTGTAGTGTTCTGCGGTTAACCACAGGCTGTTAGCCGTGGGGATGTCTGTGACTAGGCCAGAGTGCGCATCCCATTGGGCGGTGAGGCAGGCAGGGCCAAACGCAGCTGAGATGCTGCTGGTGCTGAGCGATCAGCTGACTGCGCCTGGTGCGTGGCGACGAGATATCCGGTTGCTCTTTTTTGAACAAAGGCATTTTAGTCCCCGTGAACTGGCTGGGAGTGACTGCGGTTAGCGCTCTGGCTTCTAAGCAGGGGCAGTCTGGTGTGTCTTCTGTGTGCCTGGGAGTCCTCGTTATTCCAGGCTGTTTATTCTTGGATTTCTGCCTTTTGAGGCCATCGCTGCGTCATTGCTGGTGTTTTGAATATCACACGCAGAGGCGTGTGTGAGAATACAGGGGACCCTGCCATTGGAGAGGGTCATTGACAGCGTTTGGTCACTTGAAGGATAATGATCCTCTTGAGCTTAAACTCTCTGGCTCGGGCTGGCAGAAGAGGAGGCCAACTCCAAGCAGGCTTGCCAGCCGAAGCCCCGTTTCTCCTTTCATCTTTCTCTGGTCCCCATCGCTCTGCTGAGGCCTCTCTCTGGCCTTTTCCTGTTCTAGTGCTCCTTCCGCTGGCCCACTCTGCCTACCAGGCATGCTGCTGTCACCTGTCCAGTCCATCTGTGTCTTCTGGATCCACACTGGGCGTTGCTGCCTCACAGTGTGGGGTTCAGCAAGCCCAGGTGCTAGCCCCGCAGAGCCATCTCCTCTGGGAAGAGACCAAGGCCCTTTGCTTTCCAGTCTGAGACCCCTAAACCTGCCGTGCCCGTCAGTTCCACGACATGTGGTGGGGAGCCTGGCTTGGGCTGTGTAACTGGCTTTGTTCTGTACTAACTTGGTTTCCTTTTTATGAAATTGCTACTGCGGAGACCCTGCTGCCGGCAGAATAGCTGCTGTTCTTCTGTTCTGCCCCAGGTGGGTGGTGTTGGCCTCGCCATGGTCACCCTGTAGCCGAGTTTGCTTGGGCCTCAGAGCTGGGCACTTGTGCTGGAGTGGGCCGTAGTAGGTGGGCCGAGGGCTTGGCGTCACAGACCTGGGGTGGACCTAGGTGTGGAACACCCTTCTCTGAGCCTCTGTGACCTAACACATTGGATTAAGGTCAATAATACCTGTCCCAACTGCCAAGTTGATGTGGAAATAAATGCACCAGTGTGCGTGCAAAGACCATGGGCTGTACACACCTGCAGGGCTGGCTTGCGCTTCCCTCCAGCACCATCTTACTGAGTGCCCCTGTGTGCCAAGCCCGCTTCCAGGCTCTGGGCAAGGAGCAGATAAGAAACAGACCCAAGATCTGTGCGTTCCAGTGGTGGAGGGGCACAGGGAGCAGGCACTTCCCTAGAGCACTGAGGCCTGAGGAAACTCGATAGTGGCTGTGGGGACCCTGCTTGGGGAGCTGGGTGGCGCTCCTCCCCATTATGTGAACAGGGTATCATTTCTGGAGGCTTCCCCTGATTGTCCCAGGTTAAGGTAACAGAGGCTGTGGCCTGCTGAATAGCTGCCGGTGACAAGGACTTTCCTGTGTTCCTCTCCAGCCCACTTCCTCCTGTGTGCTAAGTGTTTTTTGGTGGAGCTGGGGAGGAACGCAGGGCCCCAGCCCTCTTGCCTTTTTCCCCAGGATCCCTGGGGTCCTGGAGGTAAAGCAGTTGCTCATATCACCCGCTAGCCAGTGGTGGGCCGGACGTCTCCACCTGACCCTCACCTCTCCATCCCAGGACCCCCTCTGCTCTCTGCCGGCTTTGCTGGGGTCTGTGACAGTCAACACCTCTGCGTTTCCCTCTTGGCCTCAGAGCACGGGAACTGTCATCCTTCACACGGGAGCTGTGCAGCGCACTCTCTAGACTTATTCCAAGTTCACCGAGTCCATGGCCAGCTCCAGCCCTGGAGCTCCAGCCCTTTGTAGGCTGCGGTGGGAGTGGTCCAGTTGTGTATGCTTGGAGAGAAATTAAGGAAATGATAAAGGTTCTTTTTATGTAAAAAAGTTTAGATAGGCGGTGTCTCTAAGAAACTGACTTTTTAAAAGTCTCGCCTCTCGGATTTACAGTGATCACGCGGATTCCTTGCTTACAACTGCCAGGAAACCTGGGGTACGGTTGGTAGTGGAGGCAGCTGGCCACTTTCTATCTGGCAAGCCCTCCTCTGGGAAGCATGCTTCTGCATCCTGACCAGCAGGCGGGACAGGCTGAACTGCACGGCCGCACTCTGCACCCTTCAGGGAGGTCTGGGTCCCGTCCTTGACCCCTGTTGCTGCAGAGCACTGAATCTGATCCCCTGGGGTCCTCACTTCACCATGCATCCTTGTGGCTGGTGAAAGCCAGTACCGCGCTGCTCCTGTCCCATCCTAGTGGACACTGCCTTTTTGTCCATGGGCTTGGGAGACACCACTGCCCTGTAGTGTGGCACTTGTCCAATTCTATGTCACTTTGCTTCCTAAAAACAACAAATTTAGGACGAAATGAATGATTGGGCTGCTCAAGAATTCCTTTCGAGGGCTGGAGCACTGGTTCAGCGGTTAGAGCTTTTGCCTGGCATGCATGAGGACCCAGGTTCGATCCCCAGCACCACGTACACAACTAAGTGTGGGAGAAACAAAAGCCAGATGGAAAAATAAGTAAAGTTGATTCTCTCTTTCCTCTCTCTGTCATTCTCTCCCTCTCTCTCTCTCTCTCAAAAAATAAATAAATAAATAAAAAGAATTCTATTTGAGAATCCCATTTTAAAGAAGCACGCTGAAGTCCATATTGATGCCAGAGAGAGGAAAGCCATGAAACTTTGCATGGCTGGGGATGTTCCACAAGACAAGAACCTGGTGGTGGCTAGGAGCAGAGGGGCGTGACTGGGCCAAGAGCATGGGAACTCTTCAGGCAGATCTGGGCACAGGGCTCAGCTCGCAGACCCAGATGTCAGGCTCTCACCAAGCGGGAAATGCACAACGATGAAGCTGGCCACCGGTGCTCCTCGAGAGCTGTGGGTCACCGTGGGACCCCAGACCAGCCACCCTGACACAAGTGCTGAGTCCTAGCCCTGAGAGCCTCAGGACGTTAGTGTGTTGGGAGAGGGGTCTTTGCAGAGGTGGGTAAGTTAAAATGAGGCTGTCAGGTGGGCCGCACGGGAAGCGGACACAAGAAGGCAGACTCTCAGCGAGGGAAGACCTCAGGAAGGCAGGCAGAAGGTGTCTGTGGAAGGCGCCTCAGAAGAAACCAGCCCCACCCAGCCTTTTCTCGGCTTCCAGCCTCCAGATTAGGGGAAACAGTCTGATCTGGGCCCACCGTATTGGTTGGGCAGTCCTGGCAGGCCCGTCCAGCGTTGCAGCATGAACCAGTCGGCGCCCTGGCACGGTCCCGGGTGCTTGGCCTGTGGACACTGCTGCTCACTCTCTGCAGTTTTTGCCTCTGAAGGGAGTGGAGGGAATCAAAGCGGTCAGGTGCCTCTTGCAGCCTGGGTGTCGGGCTCAGGGCAGTTCAGAGATGTTTGGTAGTAACAGTTCTTTCTCGTTATGATTCTAGCTCTGTTTTCATCACCTACCAATCCCTCATTTTCTTTGTTTTAAAAGTATAAGTCTGGCCAATTGTGGTGGTGCATGCCTGCAATCCCAGCAACTCAGGAGGCTGGGGCAGGAGGATCGCAAGTTCAAGGCCAGCCTCAGCAACTTAGTGAAGCCCTAAGCAACTTAGCACGACCCTATCTCAAAATAAATTCTTAAAAGGGTTGGGGAAGTGGTGCATTGCCTAAGTGCCCCTGAGTTCAATTCCTGGTGCAAAACAAATAAACAAAGCTAGTCTGAGACAGGGGCCGGAGCTCAGTGGTAGAGCACATGCTTAGCATATGCATGGCCTGAGTTCCTAAGTCCACATAAAAAAATAAAAATAAGAGAAAAAGTGGTGTTGTGTATTTAAAAAGGACAAAGTGCAAGTGCAGGTAGCCCGGCCGTTGGTTCTCATGGTGTTTCCTCCACCATCTTCACACTGGAGGGGCCTCCCCAGGGGCCTCCTCCTCCCCTCTTGCCTTACTCCTTCAAGTCCCATGCAGCCAGTCCAGCCCCCCAGGCAGCCGAGGTGCACTGACCCCTCGCTGTCTCTCACCCATCTTCATGCATGCCATCCCCTGTCCCAGCTGCCTCCCTGTCTCCTGCACGGTCTCCGTGCAGCAGGGCCTCTTCTCCCTTCTTGTTGAGTGAGCAAATGAACGAGCACATCATTTTCTAGAAAGCCACTCATTCCGAATTCTGGAATTACCTTACTGTGTTCTGAATGAAGGTAAAGTGTTTTTAACAGGTCTTGCAGTCAGTTTACCCATTTCGAGTGCAGAGTCGGTGGTGTTAATTGCATTCCCAATGCTCAGCAGTCATCGCCACCGGCTCTTTCTAATGTTTTCATCAAACACAGAACTCTGCTCATGAAGCAGTAACTCTCCATTCCCCTGCACCGCCCCACCCTAGTAACTTCCAGTCCCCCGTCTGCCTGTCCACTTACTTTCACATAGGTGGAATCATGTGGTGCTTGTCTCTTTGTGGCTGGCTTATATCCCTTAGTGTACTGTCTTCGAGTTCCTTCTCTGTTATACCAGACGTCAGAGCCTAACCCTCTTCGTGGCAGAATACTGTTCCTCGTGTGGCTACACCATGGTCTGTTCAGCCTGCATTCATGAACGCTGTGTTTGTTTCCACCTTTTGGTTGCTGTGAATTTCACTGCTGTGACCATGGGTGTACCTGTCTTTTATGTCGGCTTCCTCAGTCCTATTGGATGGACGCTGAGGAGTGGACTCACAGGGTCCTATGGTCAACATGTGCTTAGAGGAACGGCCATACGGTTCTCCACAGTGACTGCCCGTGTAGCTCCACATCCTTGCCAGGGCTCAGTTTTCAGTTCTCTCGATGGTAGCAGCTCTGGCCCTGGGAAAGGGGCGTATAGCTGAGGCTTTCGTTTCATTTCCCTGCTCACACGTGATGGCGATCGTCTTGTCCCGGGCTTGTTGGCCATTGCATATCTTCCTGGGGAAACTGCCTTGAAGGCTCTGTCCATTCTAAGTTGAGTTGTTTGTCTTTCTGCCACTGATAAACTGATTGAAACTTAAAAGGGTGTGCTATTTGAAAGGCGGACCTTCCTAATGCTCAGCTTCCTAGGAAGCCAGTTCTGATGGCCCTAGTCTGACAAAGTTATTAATCATCTGTCCCTCCTGCGTTCTTCCACACATGCCTAGTGCTCACATTTCAGATTACACCTCAAATGCTGCTCCAGGAAAGACTCAAACTGCAAAGTTACAACTCAAGCATTTAAAAAATCAGAGAGTAGGGGCTGGAGCAGTGGCTCAGCAGTTACGGCACTTGCCTCGAATGCGCAAGGACACAAGTTCAAACCCCATGTACACAACAAAGTGTCAGAGCAATGAAAGCCAAATGCAAAACTAAACAAAATTGATTCTCTCTTTCTCTCTCACTGTCCCTCTGTCTTTAACAACAACAAAAACAAAAATTAGAGATTAGACTCATTTTGTGTCTTGCGAATGCACCTGAAGATGGTGATGTCACGCAGGTGTTCCCTGGGCAGGATCCACAGCATATTTTGGTGTGGGGTTGAAGCAGGGCTTTGAATGTAAAGGGCAAACGGCTTCTTGGGTGGATTGGGGCAGGCAGCCAGTGACTCAGTTGACCGCCCAATGACACCGTCCCTCCTGAGCTGTGATTGCTGGAGAGCAGTGGGCACTGGGACAGGTGCTGTGAGGCACACCTGCCTGGAGTGCAGGCCAAGCATGGGGCTCCCTGGCACTGCCCCATGGGCACCATCCTCAGCTGGGGGCCGAGGACGCGCATCTTTTATGCAACTTGGAGAACACATCTGCCGGTGGGATTTGAAAGCAGTGCTGAGAGTAAACTGGTGTGGGGGACCTGTACTTCTCTTCTGCTTCTTGAAATATGTCACACCAGCCTTGAATAAAAATGTGGTTCAGTATTTAAAGGGCCATAAAGAAAAAAGTCTGCCATGACCTTTAGGCCCAGAAATAGTTCCGTTTATCACTTTCCATTCTTGGCCTAAATTGGATGTGTTCTTGTTTTTAATATCCTGCCTCATTCCACAAAGGACTTTTGATTTTTCATTTTTTAAGAAAGAGAGAGAAAGAGAGAATCAATTTCATTTATTTTTTCACCTGGCTTTTGTTCCTCTAACAATTAGTTGCGTACGTAGTGCTGGGATTTGAACCTGGATCCTTGCACACTGCAGGCAAGCGCTCCAACCACTGAGCCACCACTCCATCCCCAATTTTTGATCTTTTTAGCCCCTGAGTAGGTTTTCCGGAATTATTCACAAATACGTTTTCTCCTCCACCTTCACTGGAAGAATGCCACTTTCCCCTGCTCCTGGCCTCTTTTAGAAAAGGCTTTCTAGGGGTACCATTGATACAATTTGAACTTCTTTTTTTTTAAAGAGAGAGGGAGATAGTTTGAGAGGGAGAGAGAGAGAAAGAATCAATTTTAGTTTTTCATCTGGGTTTCATTGCTCTGACACTTAGCTGTGTAGTGATGGTGGGGCTTGAACCTGGGTTCTCATGCATGCCAGGGAAGCACTCCAGCCGCTGAGCTGCAGCCCCAATGTGAACTTCTTGAAAACAACAACTTGATGAGTTTTGACATATGTGTATGACCATGAAGCCATACCCATAATCAGAATAATGAAGATGCCACTCCCCTGGAGTCTCTTTGTCCCTTGTCAGCCTGGCCCCTCTGCTGCCCTCCACCACTCACCTGTCACTTTCGATTAGTGGCACTGTGTGCAGTGCTTCCCAGGCACCATCCTCCAGTATGCGTGCGTTCTGGCGTCTTCCGCCCCATGTCGCAGTGCTGAGGTCCTGTGGGCTAGGACAGATAAAGCTGCTTTGAACATCTGCGTCCACGCCTGGCATAGGGAGAAGCACGTGCTTTTCCCGGGTGCACACCTGGGGATGGAACTGTTGGGCCGTGCAGGTGTGTGTGTAACTGTTCACCGAAGTGGTTGTACCATTCTATGACTCTTGTGTGCCAGTGTTCCGGTAGTCACCTGTCCCCAACCCTCGGTGTGACAGTCTCCATTTTCAGACCTATGATGGTGTGAAATGGCAACTCATTTGGGTTCTGATTTGCATTCCCTGCGAATTGATGTTGTGCCTATTTGCCATTGGTGTGTCTTCCTTGGTGAAGTCTCTATTCAGATCTTCTGTCTCATGTTCAAATTTATGAAGTCAGGTACAGTGGCACGTGCCAATAATCCCAGCTGCTTGGGAGGCTGAGGCATGAGGACTTCAAGTTCAAGGCCAGACTAGGCTTAAGACCTTGTCTTAATTTTTTTTTTTTTTTTGTAAATAAAAAAGGATAGGAATGGGGGCTGGAGCGGTGGCTCAGCAGTTAACAGCGCTTTCCTGGCATGTGCAAGTACATGGGTTCAAACCCCAGCACCACGTACACAACTAAGTGTTAGAGAAACAAAACCCAGATGAAAAAATAAATAAAATTGATTGTTTCTTTCCTTCTCCCTATCTTTGGGGAAAAAAAGAATAAGAATGTCACTCAGTGGACTCACTTGTGGACCAAGTGAGAGGCTCTGGGTCCAATCCCAGGACAACACACAAAAATGAAAAGATTAAAATGAAAAAAATAAAAAAATTAAGATAAATTGTCACTTCCTTTTTCACTGAGTTTTGAGAGTGCACACCTTTTCTGGATGCGAACTCTGCATCTGAGATGTGATTGGCAAACGTCTCCCTCCGCGCTGTGGCTTGTCCGTTGCAGCAGCCTCTGAAGAGCGGAAGTTCTTAGTGTGACAGAGTTCCACTTATCTTTTTGCTTCTGCGGATTGGAGTTTCGTCGTCATGTCTAGAGACGGTTGCCCAAGGAAGGTCAGAGGCCATCCAGCTTTTCTTCTGGAAGTTTAACAGTTTTCCGTCTAAGCTTAGGTCTGTGACCCAATTTGAGTTGAACTTTGTGGGTGGCGATGAGCTTGGGTTGAAATTTGTCTTGCTTGTGGCTGTATCGTGGTTCCAGCTTCCAGCGTAGTTTATTGGAAAGTCCGTTGTCCATGTTCTCAGGGGCCTGTTTGCTCATGCCCTGCTGTGACCCGCTGATCTGTTTTCACCATGACCGCACTGCTTTGGTCGCTGTAGGTGGCGAGTAGTAATTACGTCGGTCTTCCAGCTTTGTCCTGCTCTTTCAGAGTTGCCTTGGCTGTCCTCGGTCCTCTGCATTTCCATGCACATTTCAGGATCTGCTTTTCAATGCAACAAAAATTCTGCTGCAATTTTGATTGAGATTGCACTGAGTTGTTGGATTTAATTTTTCTTCAAGGAAAATTGCCGTCTTAATGAATCTTCCTTTATTTAAGATTTTTTATTTCTCTCAGTTTTCTGAGGGTAAAAGCAATGTTCGTTTTCAGTGTACAGATTTTTTTTTTTCAAAGAGAGAGGGACAGTGAGAGAGACAGAGAAAGAGAGAAACAACTTTATTTAGTTTTCACATGGCCCTCGTTGCTCCAACACTTAGTTGTGTACGTGGTGCTGGGGTTTGAACCCGGGTCCTGGTGCTTGCCAGGCAAGCGCCGAAACCGCTGAGCCACCGCTCCAGCCCCCAGATTTATTTTTTTAAGACAGACAGAAAATCAATTTTATTTTTTCATCTGGCCTTTGTTCCTCTGACACTTGATTGTGTATGTGGTGCTGGGGTTTGAACCCGGTTCCCCCAGCATGCCAGGCAAGCGCTCCAACCACTGAGCCACAGCCCCAGCCCCTCAACTTACATGTCTTAAGCACCTTTTGTCATATTGATTCCTGACCATTTTACATTTTTGTAATGTTTTAAATAGTTTGATGCAAGGATATGGAAAAAGAAAGAGAAAGAGAAAGATCTGTGTTGAGCTTCTTTCCTGCAGTCCTGATAAACTCAATCACTCCAATAACTTTTTGTAGATTTTCTAGCTGTACAACCATGTTACCTGTGAACAAATACATTTTTTCTTTTCTGATCTAATCAGAATACCTGAAATTTCTTTCATCTTCTTTTTTTCCTTACCTATTGGGCTGCCTAGAGCCTCCAGGACGATTCCTGGTGGTCTCCTGGCAGCCCTTCCTCACATGGAATGACGCTCCTCTTCCTGGAGTACCGAGAGTGAGTGGATATGGGTTTTTCAGGTTCTTTTTCCACCTCTGTTGAGGCGATTGCTTGGGCTCCTTTCTGGGTCTGTTGCTGTGGGTTGCATTGATTTTGGGATGTTGAGCCAATCCTGCGTTCCTAGACTGAACTCATTATTAGGTCAAGTTGTATTCTTTTTTTGTATAAGGTTTTGTTTTGCTAAAATCTCAAGAAGTTTTGCATTTATTTCCATGAGGGATGTGGTGTGTAGTTTTCTTTTTCTGTAATAAATTTGTTTGAGTTTTTACATTAGACAGATGCCAGCCTGGCGAATGAACAGGGAAGTTCTTCTGTTTGGTCGTCTGGGAGAATCTGGAGAACTGGTCATCTTCCTGCAGAGCTTGTGGAATGTGCTGGAAGTCATCTAAGTGAAGTCTTACAACTCAAGCTCGGTTCCTTTCTTAGGCCAGGGCGGGCGTCTTCTGTTTGTCTTTGCGGGGCCTTTCTAGTGTTTCGTTTTGTTTTTAAGAACTTGTGTGTTTCACCTGAGACACTGTACTTACTGGCATCCAGTCTTTCCTGATACCTCCTGTCCTTTAATTCCTGTGGCTCTGCAGTGGCGGCCTTTCTCTGGTTGGTGGTGTAGATCTTTTGTGTCTTTCCTCTTCGATTTGGCTGCGTTTGTTGATTCTATTTGTTTTCTCAGTGTTTCGTTCATTTCCCTATTGTTCCTTCCTGTTCCATCGATCTCTGCTCCAATGTCCATTGCTTCCCTTCTGCGGCTGACTTTGGGTTTCTGAAGGTTTGAATTCCTGGAGGTGACACTGAGGTCTTTTCCCTCCTGTGCTTTCTTCTCTTCCCTTCTTTTCTGATGTAGGTGTCCACTGATAAGAATTTCTAAGAGCTGTTTTGCCTGCGTCCCTCATACTGTGATGTATTGTGTTTTAGTGTTCATTTAGCTCTGATTTCTTCCTGATTTTCTTTTCTCCCCGCTTTGTGATGCTGGGATGGAACGCAAGGCTGTGTAGTGCCAGGAACGCTCTGCAGCCCCGCCCCGCCCCTCTTCCAGCTTGAGTTAGCATTTGTGAAAGGCCTATGGCTGCGTCTGGATGCTTTTCTGTTTTGCGCGTGGGCGTCCGCCATCGGCACCGTTTGCTGAGTGTTTTCCCCGTGGCTTGCCTCTGCTGCCTTGTGAGCACGAGTTGATGCACCTGGGTGGGTGTGTCTCTGGACTCTTCTGCCCCGCCAATCTCTATGTCACCAGCGACATGGTGTCTTGAAGTCCTGCATCGCTCTTCCTGTGTGGTATTGCTGCTCTGTAGGCATGAGGACCATCTTGTTGACAGTCCCAGGACAGCTAGCCAGAATTGGGGTTTCATTGAGTCTGCAGAAGAAGCTGGGAAGATTTTACATCCTAATCCATGAACATGGAATACCTCTCCGCTTCTTTAGAATTTTTGTCATCAAAACTCTAGCTGTGGGCTGGAGTGGTGGCTCAGCAGTTATAGTGCTTGCCTGGCATGCCCAAGTACGCGAGTTCAAACCCCAGCACCTCGTACACAACAAAGTCTCAGAGCAATGGAAGCCATGTGTGAAAAACTAAAATAAAATTGATTCTCTCTGTTTCTCTCTCTCACTGTCCCCTCTTTCTTAAAAAAAAAAACAAAACAAAATGCTAGTTTTCTGCATATATGCCTTGTGCATATTTTGATAGATTTATATCTATCTATTTCAACTTTGGTGCCATTGTAAGAGGCATTGCATTTAACTTTTCAAACTCCAGTTGTTCATTGCTGATCTGTGGGAGAGGAGCTGACTTTTCTATTTCAACCGGGTATCATGTGACCATGTTATACTCTCTTATTAATTCAGGAGGCTTTTCCATGATTCTCGGGGATTGTCTGCATAGACGCTTGGGACATCTGCAGGGAAGTCAGCTGTATCTCTCTCTTTCTGATCTGAAGATCTTTTTCTTCCTTTTCTTGCCTAGCTGCCCCAGCAGGGACTTGTACGATGCCAGCTAGGCATGGCAGAGGCCCGTCCTTCTCTGCTCCAGGTCCGACAGGAGGGCGCCCAGCATCTCGCTTTGCACAGAGTGGCTGTGTGTGTTCTATATCCTGGTGAGGACGTCCCCATCCCTCGCTCACCACATCATCTCTTTACCACTTGGCTTAAGCAGTCTGATTTATTTTCTTTCTTTCTTTCTTCTTTCTTTTTTAAGAGAGAGGGACAGTGAGACAGAAAGAATCAATTTTATTTAGTTTTTCATGTGGCTTTTGCTGCTCTGACACTTCATTGTGTATGTGGTGCTGGGGTTTGAACCTGGGTCTTTGCGCATGCCAGGCAAGCACTGTAACCACTGAGCCACCGCTCCAACCCCAAGCAGTCTGATTTTGATTTGTCTTGGTGTGATTTTCTTCTTTTTTGCTGTGCTGAGGCTTCACAGAGCCTCTTGATCTACAGATGTATTATTCTCATCAAATTTGGGGTTTTCAGCATTATTTCTTCATCGTTTTGTGTGGTGGTGTCGTCTTGGAGCCCTGTGCTTTGCCTCCCTCCCTCCTCTCCCCGCCTGGATTCCCTGGTTCTTTCTGAGCAGTGTCCTTTGCTCCCTCCTCACATCCTGACCTTCCCGTTGCTCTCATCTGGTGTGTTGTAGTTTGGCACTTGGACGTTTCACATCCTTATTGTGCATCTCCCACGTCTCTGCTCCCCTGTCCTCCTCCAGCTTCTAGAACCCACGCTGTGCCCATGGCCGCTGCTTGATTCTCCTCTCAGTCCTCCGTCTGTGTCCCTGGGTTGGCTTTGCTCAGTCCGTCTGGTCCTTGTCCTAGGTCGCATCGCCATGCTGCTTAGACTGCCTGGTAGTTTCTAACTGGACGCAGGCGTTGTGGACTCTCCGTGGCTGGGTGAGTGGGGATTTTTGCTCCTGGAGATGTTCCCAGCCTTGTTTGGGAGATGGTCAAGTCACTTGGAAGCACTTGGTCACTTCAGTCCTGCACTGCAGCTCATGGGCTGGAGCAGCATTTAGTGGTGCAGTGCCTGTGAGTGCTGTGCCCACCGCCCTGTGGGGGATGGGGCTTTGCAGTCTGGCGGGTGGTGACAAGCACTGCTGCCCGCCCCTGACATTCTTTGGGATTGCTGTTTCTTCACACTTGTGTTGCCTGTGCACTCTGGTGGGTCTCTGCACGTCTCTGCAGCACTGTCCTCGCCAGTATCCCACCCCACAGTCTCTAGTAACCTTGACAGTGCTGGCCTTGCAGCTCTGTCACCGCTGCTCAGGGACATCACCAGGCTCCACCTGTACTCCCCCACCCCCAGCACCTCCTGGATGCTTTGGGCTCCATGCTGAGGTCGTTTCTGTTCTCACTCTCTCAGCCACCACTGTCCCTCAGTGTCTGATGCCCGGTGCAGATTAGATGGGGCCTTTTTTTCTCGATATCGTTTTCATTTTAATTGCTTAAGGTAAGGATGGTAAGTCAGTCTAGTCCCTGCTTTCCAGCTTGGTCGAAAGCAGAAGTCATTGGCACTTTTTAGAAAGTAGCTCCACAAAGTGAACAAAGAAGGGCAAAAGTTTTATAACATCAGTCACAAAAAGGAGTGTGTGTGGCGGCTTCGACTCAGACTTCCTGGGTCCGGCCTAGATTGTGGCGGCTCCAGTTTCTGATGGAAGCCTGAGCAAGAAGTTCTACAAGAACATGTGTGCGTGTTTTCATTCTTAAATGGCTCTGTCAGCTGATCATTTCCACCATAAGAACCTGAGGAGGGACCACTAGCTGCAGAGCATGCTAGAAAGCTTGCATCTCACACAGCCGGTTATGTGACCCCTGGGGGATCTTAAACCGTCTACACTGTGCTTTCTGATGTTCACCTCAGCTTGCAAGACAGGCTCCGACGGGCAGGGGAGCACACCTGCAGCTCAGCAAAGCCGTTAAGTGCAGACCTGGCTTTGTGGCTTATAAATAGTGTTTTAAATAGAAAATAATTCACACTAATATATTTAATAGAAGAAATCAAGCTTGTTTTTGAGACAGGGTCTTTCAGTGTTGCCCAGGCTGACCTTGAACTCAGCACAAGCGGTCCCCCTGCCTTAACCTCCTGAGTAGCTGGGACCAGGTGCATTACCACGGTGCCCAGCTTAAAAAGAGCTTTTTCTTGCTCTGTTTGCTGAAAGGTTTTGAAACTTTGGCGTCTAATAAAAAATATTAAAACTACATTTTTAGGTGCTTTTTGTTAAACCAGTTGTGAATCAAAATCTGTCAGTGTACAGCTAATTCTCAGGGGAAGATCGGCAGTGGTCTCCATGTCAGAAAGCGTTTAGAGCGACGTGGCGGCTTCAGCTCCTTCGCAAGCTCTGTCCTCCGCTCATCATCTCCCCCTCTCCCCTGCTCACCTCCAGAGCTTCAATCCTTCCTTGTATGGCTGGGATTTGGCAATCTCGCGTGGCTTGCTAGGAGCATTATTAAAGACTTTAGTCGGCCGCCCCATCCCAGCTGTCCCAGACAGCGGGTGTGCGTGGCTGCGTCTCGCGCTGGAACTCTGCAAACCTCCGAGCTCTGAGGCTCATTGCTTCTCCGCTTTCCAGGAGTTCGTTTCTGCTCCGGACTGGAAAGTCTGTGCGTGGGAAGGGATTAGCAAATGTCAGGTGCCTTGGTCCTTTGGTTTCTGATGGAATGAGATTGCTTCTGCAAAGGCAGAGGGTGGTGTGGGTGTGTGTGCACACCTGCTCACACCTGCTCGCACCTGCATGTGTTGGGAGCATCTGTAAACGTCTCAAGATCTCCAGGCATCTGAGGCCTCCACAGGAAGTCTCTGTTGGCTGATAATTGTGGTCAGGCAAAGCGAGAGAGAGCTAGCTAAGATGAAGCAATTAGTGGGTCTCCCAGACACTCACCAGAGTGGTCTGTTCCTCCTCTTCTGTTTTCAGTGGTAATTCCTGAACTCAAATGGAAGTGGCTGGCGGGAAGTCCTGCTCTTTACCTGTGTTTGGATCTGATCTGTCGAGTCCCCGAGTCACTTGCCTGCCTGGAGATTTGGGCATGGGAGAGGCAGGGCTGGGGTGCCGCGCAGGGGGTAGCACTGGCCTCGCAGTTCCATCCCCGGAACTGGAAGGAAAGCTGGGGCAGTAAGGACTGGTTTCCGCATCTCCTCTGTGTCCTTGTTTCCACTGTGGGTCTTATTGGCCAGTCTCCTCTGCAGGACTCAGCACCCTGAGACTGGGAAGACGGCTGTGTTCACTCTGTTGCTCAGTGGTGGACTGGCCTAGAGGGGTCCCAACAGTGTCCCACCAAGTTGAGCCGAAAGCTCGTTAGCTTTAAACTCCACCTCGTCTAAGTTAAAACCAGTCACATGGTGCTTCTTAGGGTGATCATGTGTTTTTTGGTCTCCACCACCATTATGCAGCCTCAGGCTTGTGAAAGATCTGCTAATAGGCTTTTCATCATTGTGACAAAATTCCAGGGAAAACCAACTCAAGGAAGGATTTCAGCCCAAGGTTGGCCAGCCCCATTGCTTTGGGCCCCAGCGAGGCAGAGTAGTGTGGCGGAAGGGTGTGTGCCCGCTTCATGGCCAGGAAGCAGCAGAAGGGAGGGGCAGGCACAAGGTCTTTCCAGATGGTGCATCCAGCTACCCACTGCCTCCGGCTGGGCCCCACCTCCTACAGTTTCCACCATCTCCCAACCAAGTCGTCAGCTTGTGAACCCGTCAGTGGATTAACCTACCACTGAGGTCAAGGCCTCCAGTCTGACCACTTCCCCAAAGCCCCACCTCTAACACTGCTGCCCTGGGGAGCTTTTGGGGGATACTCCAGCTCCAAACCGTACCGAACCCTTCAAGGCACCCTCTTAGATTCAGGGTTTCTGCTGTGGCTGTTTTCGTCAGCAGACAGTGGAGGCCTTGCTGTGTCCGCCCAGGGCTGTGGCCGAGGCTGTCGGTCACGAGCATGTTAGCTCACCACCTTCGTGGAGCTGAGTTTATTTTGAGAGATGGCTGGTTCCTGTAATTTTCTACCAAGTGATGGGTTTTGGAGCCAGAGCTCTGGTGGCAGGTCCAGCCCAGGAAGGAGCAGGACTCGGGCTCCCGACTGACCTGGTGATCACAGGGGAACTGGTAGTCTGCTGTAGAAATGAGGCTGGACTCCTTCAGCCAGGGTGGCATCCAGGGCAGCGCATCCCACAGGAGGCCTGAGATCCAGGCCTGACAGTGACAGAGGTTCACTTCTCCACGCTCCCCTTGCTGTTGGATGCAAACGGAGTGGCTCCGAGTATGGAAATAGAGCAGTTTTTCTGCAAATAATGTATAACATGGGAGGCCAACCTTTGTATGTTTTTATTTAGCAAATGAGTGAACAAAAGGTTATTATTTCCTATTATATATATGATTGGTTCTAAAATACCAGTGAGATTGTTTTATCCAAACGGCATTTATTTATACTTGGAAAAGTTAAAATGCCCCACTGGACTGTCATCTAGATGGACGACACTTCTGCTGGCCTCAACCTGCCACTGTGCAGCAGTGCGACCTCAGATGGGGTGGGAGATGGAGCGTCTCTGTCCTCATTCATGAGTGGGATGCAGCTAAGTGGGAGGACGGTGCATGCGTGGAGACAAGGCACTGTGGCCCAGGCTGTGATTCAGGAAGAGAAAGAGAATATGTCGACACGGAGGAGACAGAGTCTAGGCTAACCTTCTAAGATCGATAGGCCCTCTTTGACAAGGCCAGGAACGTCACTCAGCCAACAGCAAAGGCTTAGTGTTACCAGAACTTGGGCAGCTGCCTGCTCTTATCTCTAGCTAGCGAGACAACCATCTGCTTACTCCTTGCCCACCTTTTAAATGGAATAAGAGACCATTTCCTGAAGATCCTTTTGCAGCACCCTTAAAAGTCACAAAAATAGGGCTGGAGTGGTGGCTCAGAGGTTACGGTGCTTGCCTGGCATGCATGAGTACGTGAGTTCAAACCCCAGCACCATGTACACAACGAAGTCTCGGAGCGACAAAGCCACTTGAAAAACTAAATAAAATTGTTTCTCTCTTTCTCTCTTAAAAAAAAAGTCACAAAAATAACTCAAGGTCAAATCCATGATCTTCCTCCAGGGGAAGGCTGGAACTGTAGGCCACCTTTTATCTGAGGCTGGGACGCAAAGGCCTAGGAAAGAAGTGAGGCTGAGCTGGGTGGGAGGGGAGTGGGTGGTGAGGTTGGGCAGCTCCGTCCATTACGCTCTGCCACTGAGCACGCTGCCTCCGGAGAGGGCTTGTGCTGTACCCTAAGGCTCCTGTCGCATTTCCCCCACCCGGCCAGAGGCAGAAATGGTGATTTTACTTTTGTCTTGGCCTCTCTCCTGGGCCACACTCTGCATGGGATTTGCGGGATTTGTTCGGTGACTATTTTCAGTCATGGATTTCATGGAAGGTATTCCCTTTAACAGCTGTGAATAGAGGTTAAGTATGCCTAGTCTGAAAATCCAAAATCCAAAATGCTCTGAAATCCAAAACTTTTTGAGGGTCAACATAATGCTCCAAAAGTTTTGGATTTCAGTGCATTTGGATTTTAGCTTTTCAGATTGGGGATGTTCAGTAGGCAGTATCTAAACAAATGTTCTGAAATCGGAAACTCCTCTGGTCCCTGCTCTCAGATAAGGGACACCCGAGCTGTCCCATCCTAAACCATCATCTGGGTTGAGCATCTGTGTGCCCTCCTCGTGCCAGATGTCTCTTTCTTCAGCATGTCTGAGAGAACATCAGAGGCAGGTGGGACTGTGCCTGTGGTCAAGACCCTTTCCAGAAACACACGGTCAGCCAGTAACAGGTCCAGGAGTCAAGCCTGCTGGATTTGAGCCCCCTTCGATGCTCTTCGGCAGGACTCGGGTCAGAACAGGCAACCCCTCAGCAGCCTTTTGGAGGAGAGGTTTTCCTACCCATGCTTGGCCCTTAACAAAATGTCAGTAGGTTGGAATTTGCGGTCCCAAGAAGTTCCGCTGTTGGCCAAAGAGGCCAAGTAGCCCGTGAGAAGTCGCCAGCAGAGACCTCTGCACCAAGCACCTCACACCACTGCTGGCTCAGCCCAGCTTGGAGTAAATCTGTCCACCCTGTCCATGGAGTCAGTGCCACCAGTACTGCCACTATCTGGGAGACGGTCACCTGCTGCCCAGGTGGAGAGACTCTGCCAAGTGGGCACTGCACACATTGCAGGGTAAGCAGCTCACTGGGCCCTCCAAGGAAGCCAGCAGGTACATCAGCCCCAACCAGCGCTTCCAGTTCAGGGGAGAGTTCCAAAAACCTTTTAAAAACATCCCAGAGGTCAGCACACGTCTGTAATCCAGCCCTCCTGGAGGCTGAGGCAGGAGGATCTCAAGTTCAAGGCCAGCCTCAGACATTCAGTGAGACCCTATCTCAAAAAACAAGGCCAGGGGCTAAAATACAGAGAGTTCCTCTATTTCAAATCTCCGTCAAGTACTGCAAAGCAAAGTGATGATTGACAGGACTGCGAAAGCTTGGGAGCAATGAGATGAAAGGCTCTGGTGTTGACACTACTTTAATGACTTCCTTAGATCAATTGTGGGAGCACAGGAACTAAACTTACTCCAAAATGGACACCTTGCTGCGGGTTTATCTGTGCTGCTTCCTAATGAGGTCTTGTGCGGAATTCAGACGCAGTTTTCCACCTGGAGCTGTGGAATCCCATGAAACGTCCGGGCTGGGAGGGTTTGCTGGGCTTTGTTTCTGGTTGTGCTAATCAGCCGCCCCAGTGGAATTGGAGTGTGAAGTTGTTCCAGCAGCTCTGGCCTTTTCTGAACACAAGAGGGTAAGAGCTGCAGGCGGCTCACTGTGCTGCCAAGAAGTCTCCGCCGAGTTCTTGAGATTAATTACCTGTAGAAAGAGAAAGAGGAAAATCCATCGCAGCTGAAAGCAGCGATTCTGGCAGGGTTTGAAAAGCACCGGGATCGTGCCATGGGGAAGCCTCAGCGGATCCCACGAGTGGAGGTTCTCACGCAGATCAGGCGTTTCCGTTTCTAACCTCATGCATTCGAAGCAAGTGCTGCAGCGCTTGGGGCTTCTTGTTTGTTTGTTTTGTAAAATATGGAAATTAGGCTTTTTCCTATACAAATTTGACAATGGAATTAAAAGTCTGGCTTATGCAGTTTCATCAGGCTGCCTGTCCCTCTCCCCACCCACCTGCCATTCTATCCACGGGAGCCCAGGGGCGCTGTGTGAAATCGGGGTGGCAGCGGCCAGGCTGGTCTTCCTCTGCACGATGCTATACAGGGTTGGGCTGCAGCTCCAGCGTGGAGAGCCCGCGAGGTGATGGAAATGCAGGATTCCACATACTGCAGGCTCTCGTCACCCTACCAAAGTTGCTGGGATACTTGATTTCTAAGCAAAAAGGGTGTGTTTTGGCTCGTGGCTTTGTAGTTTCCTGTTTGGGATCAGTTGGCCCGATAGGCCAAGTGGCTTTGACCCTGTATTGAGGCAGCACATCATGCTGAGCGCGTGCAGCAGGCAGAACTGCTCACCTCATGCCAGGATGCAAAAGAGGAAGAGGCAGAGCCTGGGGTCCCTCAGCACCCTTCAAAAGCGCTCTCCCAATGGCCTAAGGGCCTCCTACTAGGCCCTACCTCCCTAAGGTGCATCTCTCAATAGTGCCACCCAGGAGACCAAGGCTTTGATACATAGCCCTTTGGGAGACTTTTTTTTTTTTTTTTTTAAGAGAGAGGGACAATGAGAGAGACAGAGAAAGAGAGAAACAACTTTATTTAGTTTTTCACATGGCCTTAGTTGCTCTGACACTTAGCTGTGTATGTGGTGCTGGGGTTTGAACCCAGGTCCTCGTGCTTGCCAGGCAAGCGCCGAAACCGCTGAGCCACCGCTCCAGCCCCCTCTTTGGGAGACTTTTATCATCCAAACTATAGCACTCTCATAACTTTATAAAAAGCACTTATAAAATACTAGTTTTAATCAATTTTCAGAGTCGGTTGGCATTGCAGCACAGAGGAATGTTGAAGGAAATGTTAAATTTGAGTTTACTTTGGTAATCATCATTGGCAATACTTAGAATAATAGCACATAGCTTACATTTATACATTCGCCGTTTGTGAAGAATGCATTCTAAGTGCTCTACGTGTGTTAACACGTTCACCATCACAGTAACCGCGCAAAGCAGACCCTGTTGTGTCCCTGTTCACTGGTGGAGAAACTGAGGCACCTGGAGATGAACCAGCCTGCCCTCAGTTGCTTAGAAAGCAGTGGGTCTGGGGTTGGACCCAGAGTGCGCCTCTTGCGCTGCACTTCTCCAGCTCCCGCCTAGCTCTGGAATGGCGGCCCTGAAGGGTTGTCTCTTCCTGGGAACAGTGAGCATTCAGTTTCAGAGAAGCTTTCCTCTGAGTCCCACCTGAGGCCTCCTTCTTCCTCCTCCCGGGACCAGAGGCCTCCCAGGGAGGTCAGCACAGCCCAGGCTCCCATGCTACACTCGCTGCTCAGACCTGCGCTTCCCTTCTTCTGTTCAGACCGAGGCAGCTTTTCTTGTTTTGGTTGTTTTGTTTTGGGGGTTGAACCCAGGGGCGCTTCGTCACTGAACCACATCCTCAGCCCTTTGTTTGTTTTATTTTTAATTTTGAGACAGGGTCTTGCTAAGTTGCTTAGGACCTCACTAAGTTGCTGAGGCTGGTCTTGAACTTGTGATCCTCCTGCCTCAGCCTCCTGAGCCACTGGGATTAGACGCATGCGCCATGGCACCCAGCTGAGCGGATTTTCTTAGGCTGTTTGATCCTCTGAGGGAAGACAGATATAAGATACCTTTTTATCCTCCCACTTGTGTCTCCCAGCTGGTTTCACACTGAAGCAGGCTTCGCTACTCCTCTCCAGGTCAAAGGACAAGCCGAGGAATTCCACAGAACTGCTGCCCTTGGCGGGAAGTCAAGGAGGCTGGTTTCTTCCCGGGGTAATGAGTGTTGGGTTTCAGAGAAGCTTTTCTCAGGGGGATCTCATGGTCTGGTGACAGCCAGTCCCACAAGCAAAAAATCTGGCAGAGCCAGCAAGTGGGCCTTACATCACTTGGACTCGCCAAGTTATTTTGTGGGTTAACACTGGACAAAACTGCCATTTTTGAGGTGTTCTGTTCACTGGAACACAGCAGGGGTTTGTGTAGCTGCCCCACGGATGAGACAGGATGCTCCAATCGCTCCCCAAATGCCCTTGTGCCATGTCCCCTCTCAACCCTGGCTGCCCCTGATCTGTTCTTCTCTATGGCCCTGTCCTTTGGAGAGTGTCACATGGCACGGGGTCGCGTGGCGACTGTCTTCCTTCACTCCGCGTAAGCTGTTCTGGGTAGCAGTCGCTCCTTTCTTTTTGCAATTGGTTCACCAGTGGACAGATTTGCGTTTGAGTGTGTTTGTTTCTCTAGAGCAAGGATCTAGGAAGGGCTGGGTCCTGTGGAAAGTGCATGTTTGACTTTATAAGGAAGTGCTAGCCTGCTCTCGAGAGGCCAGACCAGCGGTGCAGAAGGCTCTTCTGCTGTTGTCATTCTGCCTTCATTAACCATTCTACTACATGGGTGGTGATATCGCCGTGTTGCCAGGCTGCTCTCGAACTCCTGGGCTCCAGCGAATCTCGTGCCTCTGCCTCTGGGTGAGGGACTATGGGCACACCCTTGTGCAGTGGCTCTCAGTGTGCCTTTCCATGGTGACTAATGACACAGGGCATCTTCATAAGCTTGTCGTCTGTACACTGTCTTTTTAAAAATTTTATTTATTCATTTTTTAAGAGAGAAGGAGGGAGAGAGAATCAACTTTATTTAGTTTTTCATCTGGTTTTTGTTGCTGACACCTAGTTGTGTATGTGGGGCTGGGTTTGGACCTGGTTCCTCATGCATGCCAGGCACGTGCTCCAGCCACATCACACGTCTCTGACAAAGTGCTTATTCAAGTCTTTGCCTGTTTTTTGCTAATCACTTTTTTAACTGGGTTGTTGGTTTTCTCGCATGTGGGTCTAAAAGGGGTGTGTGTGTGTGTGTGTGTGTGTGTGTGAAAGAGAGAGAGAGAAAGAGAGTAAAGGAATACCCAGATACCTACCAGAACTCCTGGCCAACAATTGGGATTCTATATAGGAGCAGAAAAAATAATCCGTATAGCTCTGGGAGAGGAGGAAGGTAAGAAGAGGATATTTGCAAGTTTTTCTGGCTTCAGAGTTTGATTTCTCTAAAGAGATATGCCTAGGACACATTTTTAAAAAGATTTACACAGGGTCGGGGTTATACTTCAATGGGAAAGTGCTTGCCTAGCATGGGTGGGCCCAGGCTTTGATTCCCAGCATTGAAAAAAAAAAGAGTAATAAAATAAAATTCGGAAAAGGGCTTACACAATGCTTTCTTTGTAAAGTCTTAGTGGTTTTATAATAATAATAATTATTTTGAAGTGCTGGGAATTAAGCCCAGGGGTGCTGAGCTAGAGCCCCAGCTCCTCCCGTCCCACGCCCTGCCTATTCGGCCCTGGGGATTGAGTCCAAGGGTGCTCTTCCACTGAACTACATACACAGCCTTTATTATTTTTTATTTTGGGACAGGGTCTTGCTCAGTTGCTGAGGCTGGCCTGGGATTTATAACCTCCTGCCTCAGGTATGTTCCACCATGCCCAGCTGAGCTTTCGTTTATTTATTTATTTTTAAAAAGAGAGAGAGGGACAGTGAGGGAGAGAGGATCAGTTTTAGTTTTCTGTGTGACTTTTGTTGCTCCAACATTTCGTTGTGTACGGGGTGCTGTCCAGGAGGGTCTTGTCATCTGTCATGCCCAGAAGCAGACGCGGCTCCCCAATGCTCCCTCTTCAGTTGTGGAGTGGAGAACTGATGCACCAGCAGGACAATCATAGTTTTTAGTACACCATAAAGATAAACAAGGTCAATGAAGCAGAAAGTAACAATTTAAGGTGAAGTTTTTGGGAAGGTTCTCCAAGAAGCCCCTATTTGAGTTGAGACTCGAAGCATAAGAATTTGGTCATGGTAAAAAGTAGCTGAGAAATGTCCCAAGCAAAGCGAATGCAGGAACAAAAGCCCCAAGGAGAGGGGAGGCCAGTTGGCCTGAGCAGAAGGGAAAGGAAGGACGGTGGCAGTGGGGCTGGAGAGGCAGGAAGATGCCGGGTGCCTCGGATCCCGTGGAGGGGCTGGGACGCATGCTGCCGAGTAGGCAGGGCACCCTCGTGGCTGCACACGCACACCAAGCACTTTTGGCCACTTGACACTCTGTCCTTCAAATCCTAACCGAGGGACAGGGTGGCCTTAGCCCATTTGACCTCAGTCTGCCTGGGTGAACTAAAGCTAGAGCAGCAGGCAGAATGGCCTCTGGGGAAGTCCCTTCCCCTTCCGAGTTCTCCGTGTCGCGAAAGAAAGGATACAGCTGAGCCCCGGTGCGGCTAAAGACCCGAGTGCTCCGAGTGCCTCTAAACCTCTCGTCATCTTCCCTTTGCCTTAGATGACAGCGCGTCTGCCGCAAGCAGCATGGAGGTGTCGGACCGCATCGCCTCTCTGGAGCAGCGGGTCCAGATGCAGGAAGATGACATCCAACTGCTCAAGTCGGCGCTGGCCGACGTGGTTCGCCGGCTGAACATCACTGAGGAGCAGCAGGCTGTGCTCAACAGGAGAGGACCTACCAAAGGTGGGCACCAGACAGGAACGAGGTGGCAGATCGAAACTCTCAGAGCCACTGTGCGATAATTAGCTGTGTCCAATGATGGCGCAAAGTGCAGCCGCGGTTTTGGCGCTGCTGAGGGCGTGTGTCATCAAACACCCATTGAGTCGGGGAAGGGACAGTCCAACTGGGCTGCCTTCCGCGGCTGCTCCCCCGAGGCTGGCTGTGGCCCTCTCTCCTCTCTGTGTCCTCAGCTCATGCTGTCTTTCAGCACAGCAAACACGAAGCACATCTTACCCCACAGGGAGGCCCTCAGCCAAGGGCTGGGCTCAGAGGTGGCTGGCCCTTCCTTGAGGTGCTCTGAATCCTGAGGGTGTCACTAACGCTCCTCCCAGAGTCTCCTCTGCTGTCCACCAGGCAGCGGGTCGGGGACACAGGCTGCTACAGAGATCTGTGCCAGTGGATTTCTGGCAAACTTAAGACCTTGTTCCAAGTCCCTGTGGCTCCTGGGAGTAAGACATAAAACAGCATTTGTGATAAACAGCTTTCCAGTGACCCTCATCTTAAATTTTTGTTAATAAAGCACCTGATAAAAGTTTCCTTGCCTCTTGTTGGCACTGTGACGTCTGCTCTGTTTTTACTTGGGGCTGTCATCTTGGCTGAAAAAGTTCCTTTGGTAAGAACATCTTGAGATTGTGCATGTAAATTTCCCTTTAAGAAACCTTTCTTGGGGCTAGAGTGGTGGCTGAGCAGTTATGGAGCTTGCCTGGCATGCGTGAGGATGCACGTCCAAACCCCAGCACCACATGCACAATGAAATGTGTATGAGAGCCACCTGAGAAACTAAATAAAATTGATCTTCTCTCTCTCACTGTCCCTTTCTCTCCCCCACAAACAACGCCTTTTCATTTCAATTTAGCAAAATTACTTCATAGTTAATGTGTTTTCCTTGGCATGGAGATGATATCTTTTTTCTCAAGTACTTGGCTACATTTTCACACATCTGTGGAAGGAACTCCTCTCTCTTCCTGCAGGGAAGTTCTGATCAGCTCCATGTGAGATACACGTGCTCAGCTGATGTCTATATTTTGAATAATCCTTTTAAGCTATCTTTTTCTCCTTCTAAGATGTAAAGTGATTGGGGTCTTTTAAATAGAAACCAGGTTATTTTAGGTATTCTTGACCTACTCAGCTTTCCAAAAATAAATCTGATGACTACTGTATCCCAAAGGGTGCGTTTGAAGCAATTGCCTTACATGAAGCTTCAGACTTCTCAAACTTCATTTCTAGAAAAGTAGGGGAAAACAATAGAGAGGGCTTGCCCAGGAGTTTTATTTTCTTGATTATGGGTGACGTTTGGTTTTGATAATACTTCTTCTAAGAAATGATTTTTTTCCATGGTCATCTGATTTTTTTTATAACTTGCCTTTCGTAAGTGAAAGTGAATCCAAGCATGAAGGCCAGAGGGTCACACTGAGAAATGGGGACCAGGAAAGCAGGCAAGCCGGTGTCCTCCCAGGCAGCAGGCGCGTTTCCCCTCTCTGCGCAGCTGTGAAAGGCAGGGGAGGGGAGGCTCCTGCAGAGGCCCTGGGTGTGTCACTCTGACCCAGAGCTCCACAGCACGGGATTGGTGGGGATGTGTTTGGTTTCAGAAGGCTGCATTATTACAGGCCGAGCATGCTTGTCCCAAGCATTTCAGACTTTCTGATTTTGGAATAGGTGTATACACGTAATGAAATATCTTGGGGCTGAGTCCAAACACAACATTGATTTGTGTTTCATATTCACGGTACGCAGCTGAAGGTAACTGTGTTGATCAGTCTTCCAGCTCTCTAACAAGTGCCTGAGGCAGTCCACTCATAAAGAGAAGAGTTGTTTTGGCTCGCGGTTTGGGAGCTTTGGGTCCGTGACTGATTGGTGCTGTGGCTTTGGGCCTGTGGTGGCATTGCCAAGCAAATCCACACACCTCGTAGCCTGGCAGTGCATAAAAAGTGGGTCCAGGGCCCCACCGTCCCCTTCAAGGGCACAGTCCCAGCTACCAGAAAACCTCCCACTAGGCGCACATCTTCACCTTCCCACCATCTTCCGATGGCACCAAGCCAGGGCGACCCATTAGCACGTGGGCCTTCGAGGACGTTCTAGAGCCAAGCTGCAGCTGAAGCTCTGAATGGCGCTTCATGTGCCTGCATTTACCGCCCCCTGTCATGTGTGGACTTCCTGCTTGTGGCTGTGTCAGTGCTCAAGAAGCTTCAGATCTTGGAGCATTTTGGATTTTTGGCTCAGGGATACCTGACCTCTATCATTATCACTCTGTAATAGTTTGGCTCTGTCTTGATACAGATTTGAAGTAGGCTGGACACAAGGCCTAAGTTTTCCATATCGAGGGATCCCCTACCCCCAAGGTTAATTGACAGAAACTAGGGCTCGTGTTTGGAGCTTCAGGTGTATATCCTTGTTCTGTTTGCCTAAGTGACAGTGGGGATGGTGGCTGCCTTACAAGGCGGGGAACATTCAAAGTGCTCGGGTGATTCAGCCAGAAGTCAATACCTGACAGTGTCCATCTTTGTGTGTGTTTGTCCCTGTTCATTAGACTGCAATTAAGACTCCCGATCCTCAGTTCTGCCTGTGCGCCCGCAGACAGTAATTCACATCAAATGAACAGTTTGTCTCTCAGGCTTATTCAGTTGAAGAATTTGTCCTGGATGTTTGTGCTAAAACCAAAACCAAAGCATCATTATTAGTCAGCAGGAACTTGTTCTGTTATATGCGCTGAAAGGAAATATATTAGTCAACAGGAAATTATTATATGTAGTAAATGGGGATTGAAAGCCCAATTTCTGAATTGATTGCACCACAAATTCAGCCAGGCATCAGTCCTGCATCTCAGCGAACTGCGGTGCTCCTGCACCTATAGTCCTGCATATCTCAGCGAACTACCGTGCTCCTGCACCTATAGTCCTGCATATCTCAGCGAACTGCCGTGCTCTTGCACCTATAGTCCTGCATCTCAGCGAACTGCTGTGCTCCTGCACCTATAGTCCTGCGTATCTCAGCGAACTGCCGTGCTCTTGCACCTAGCTTTGTATTTGCTCCCAATAACCAACAGCCACTTGCATACTCCCAGAACAAACTAGCCATCAGCCATAGGAGGGGCCAAAATTCCAGTAACAGCTGTAGCCACTTTCTTTGTGACTCCCATAGACCATAAGAATAGAGGATGATGGGGCTGGAGTGGTGGCTCAGCAGTTGGAGCATTTGTCTGGCATGCATGAGGATCCAGGTTCAAAGCCTTGCACCACATACACAACTGAGAAACAAAGGCCAAATGAATGACTAAATAAACTTGATTCTCAGCCTGCAGCATGAGCTTCCTTCCTGTTGGATTCACCCTTGCACAGAACGTTTTGGCACATTTCCATCTTGCTGAGCTTGGATCACCATACAGCAGAGGAAGGAGAGCCCAGTAGTTTATAAGTTTATAGAGGCACGTATTCTTAAAATTCCTGCTCGTGCTGGAGCAGAGCCATATTGCCCTGCAGAGTGCAGGGAAGAGACCCTGTAGATGCTGCTGTTGCAAGGGTAGATAGAGAAGAGCGCGTGAGGGACGAGGGAGTCCACCGCAGTGCTGTGCACCATGGTGACACTGAGTGGGAAGCCACAGGAGATGGCCAGAAAACCGTGCTACTTCATACCACCACATCCTGGAGGGTCTTTAAAAATGCTACTTGTTGGTAACGAGAGGCAAAGAGCTGGTGCGGGATATAAATTTGCATACCCTGTGTCTTTTCAACTAGAGTTGAAGGTTATGCATAGAAGGCTGAAATGAAGTAGACCAAAGGTCGTCAGTGGGCTCTTTTCTGAGTAGTGGAGTTATAATTTTTTATATGTTTAGTTTAAATGCTCCATGGTACCTATTCCTTAGTAAGCAGAAAAAGATCGAGGTTTAAGAATCATGTTTTTCTCACTGTGTGCTCTGAGATGGACAGCAGGCGAGTGTCAGGAGGCGGGGGTCTGCTCCCATGTGCTCTCAAGGAGGCAGGGATCGTGGTTTGGAGCTCAATTACTGAAAGACCAATTGTGTGCATGCAGGGCTGATTTCCATTTTAGTGCTGGAATTTAAATGTAAAATATAGATGAAAATTAGTCATCCTTCCACGTCTCTGGCATTGTCTCCCATTATTCAGTTACCAGCACATAGTTCATGTTTCTTATTTTAAGTTTTGCTTGTTTGTTTAGTCTGCAGTCAGGCAGCTTGTCTTTTTAAATACTTTAATATGCCTTTGGAAGCTATTTTACTGGCAATATCAACTAGCAGATCTGCTAATTAATAGATTAGAGAACTACATTAGTTAATAGTTCCATTAATTAATAGATCAGAGACTTACTAAAGAACTGAAAGGCTTCATTTGGCATGGTTAGCAACCAAGGGAGCCCTGCCATTCCAAGACCTCAAAATCCTCTAGCCTCAACCCTTAACCTTGGCCACACTGACCACAGAAGACCAAGATCCTCTGCCAGTACCAGTGCTTGCTCAACTTAACACTGAGCTTCAGAGTAACACTCGTAGCTTCCTGTTGATTGGTCAGGTACTAGACTTTGCGGTAGAAATTTTGGGTATGCTCGTTTCACCTCTCGGCAATTCACATGGTAGGTATTACTACAGCCATTTCACATGCCAGAACGCAGCCTCCAGGAGGCTGAGTAGTTTGCCCCAGTTGCTCAGCTGGCTGGGAACAACCCTAGGAGCCCAGGGCCTGTATTTTTTTGTGCCCCAGGGGCTGCTTCCCTACTGTGTCTTAGCATAGGATTTAAATGAGCATTATTCAGACTGGAGCGGTGGGGTGGCTGGGTGGTTGGTGGTTACGGCTCTTGTCTGGCATGTGCAAGTACACGGGTTCAAACCCCAGCAACCCACGTACACAACTAAGTGTCAGAGCAATGAAAGCCCTGTGAAAAACTCAATAAAAATTGATTCTCTCTCTCTGTCTCTCTCTCTCTCACTGTCCTTCTCTCTTTAAAAAAAAAATTAGCATTATTCAAATCAAACTAAATACTTAAGAAATGAACAACTATATGACTGGAAATGAGAGTTTTTATTCTCCAAGGTTTAATTTGATATGCAAAGTATTCCAAATACATTAGATCATATTCAGCACACTCTTGTGTATTATGCTTTGGTCTTTTCATAGGTTTTATTAGATAAGTACAAGTTACAAATTCAAAAGTTTGAGCTCTTTGCCCTCAGTGAAATCAATGAATAATTAACTCAGTTCTTTATCCTGGTTAACCAAATTTAGGGAGCATATGACCTTTTCTCCTTCTATCTACACATTGGCCCTTTCTCCTTACAAACTGATGAAATACAGGAAAAAATAACTTCTTTCTTTTGCTCTTTTAGCTAGAATTCCCTACTCTCTTCCATTTTTCTCATTAGTTGCTCTCCCTGGTTTAAATAGGTTTTCTGTAGTGATTTATAGAAAATGTTTAGGTTAAGATTGTTTTCAAGCTTTTTTAAAGAAAGAAGTACAGTGAGAGAGAGAGCTCAGGGAGAGAGAGAGAGGGAGGGAGAGAGAGAATCAATTTTTATTGAGTTGTTCACATGGCTTTTGTTGCTCTGACACTTAGTTGTGTACGTGGGTGCTGGGGTTTGAACCCGTGTACTCGTGCATGCCGGGCAAGTGCTGTAACCACTGAGCCACCACTCCAGCCCCATGTAATATGAAAATGTTAAATGTATATGGAATCAGAAAGGAAAGAGCCTTTTCCTGCCTCCACCCCTCACCAGTGTCACTCCCCACCTGTCTCTCCACGTCGGGTGCCTTAAAGCAAATCCACATGTGTCACTTTGTCCATAGCACATCAGGGCACATCTCTAGGCTAGAAGGGCTCCTTCTTTGAGTCTATAAAGTATTCCTAGTAACAGTTAAAAATCGACAGCAGTTCCTTAACATGATTTAGCCTCAAGTCTGCATTCATGTCTCTAATTGTCTAATCAGTTCTTTTTTTTTTTTTTTTAAGAGAGAGGGACAATGAGAGAAAGAGAATCAATTTGATTTAGTTTTTCATGTGACTTTCGTTGCTCTTACACTTTGTTGTGTATGTGGTGCTGGGGTTTGAACTCGCATCCTTGCTCATGCCAGGCAAGCACTGTAACTGCTAAGCCACCGGTCTAGCCCCTACTCAGTTCCTTTTTAACACTTTTTAAAATAGCATTTAATATGAGATATATTTCACATTATAAAATTTAGCCTTTATAGTGTACAAATCTTTTTTTGGTACCAGGGATTGAACCCAAGAGCCTTAACCACTGAGCAACATCCCAACACCTTTTTATGTTTTATCTTGAGACAGGGTCGTGCCAAGTTGTTTAGGGCCTCACTAAATTGCTGAGGCTGGTTTTGGACTTGCAGTCCTCCTGCCTCAGCCTCCTGAGTGGCTGGGATTACAGGTGTGTGCCACCGCACCTGACTTCATGGGTTTTTAATATTCACAAAGTTGCAAAATCATTGCATCACCCAAAAAGAAACTCATCCTCCTCAGCAGTCATTTCTGGTTGCTCCCTCCCCAGTGCGGGCAGCCAGGCCTTGTCTGTCCTTCTGAGGTGTCTGTGACCGCTCCTGCAGCAGGTGGTCTTTCTCTGCTTCCGTGTTGTAACACGCAGTGCTCCTTTTTATTATGCACTTATTTACTTTCATTGTTACTCTTTTTTCGCGGTGCTGGGAATTGAACCCAGGGCCGCGTGCTTGCTAGGCAAACACTCACCCTCTGAGCTACAGCCCAGCCCTCCTTATTTCTTTATGGAGCTGAAGAATATTCTACTAAATGCAGCATTTTGTCTGTCCATTCATTGGCTGATGGAAGTTTAGGTTGTTAGGAGATGACCTTATGCATTCTGTTCATTAGTGTCTTTTTTCCGCATATATTTCTATTATCTTGAGTTTTCAATGTTACAGGATTCTCACACATCTAGACCCCAGCCTCAGAGTTCAAATTAAAGGATGCTGCAATGGACAGCCTCATCTACTGGTGACCAACATAGTAAAGCATGACTCGTGTGCATTTTCATCATTTTAAAGCCTTTCTTAAATGGTGTAAGAGTTGGGGTTTTAAGTCTGCTCTGTGTCTTCCTGGGGCAGTGGTTACCAGGGAACATCCTCTGCCTGTCCTCAGAAAGGTGTGTCAGGAGGCCCTGCAGGACACTTGCCCCTCCCAGAGCTGCGTGGGCCCCAGGGGAACGGCTGCAGAGCATCCAGCCCGCCCCTGCCTGCTCTGACCTTTACACACAGCTCTGCAGCGCCTGGCCTTGTGCATAGGGCATTTGTATTTTTGCCAGGACACCTTTGGGGTGGATTCCTAGCAGTGGGGCTGCTGGGTCAGAGGGCAAATGCTTCTGTGATTTTGGTAGATAGGTGTGTCAGTGATGATAGGAATCTTCCCCAGCACTTGGTAATTATCAACTCTGTCATGTAATTTAGCAGAAGCGGGTTGCCTGCTCCTGTTCAAAATATGGACATCTTTATAACTTTGAAGTAGATAATTGGGAGTTCTTGGGGACTGAACTCATGGCCTTGTGCATGCTAGGCAAGTGCTCTACCACAGAGCTACCTCCCCAACCTTTTTTTTTGAGACAGGATCTCACTCAGTTGCCCATGTAATCCTCCTGCCTCAGCCTTCTGAGTAGCTGTGATTATGGATGTGCCCCACCACACCTGGTGATATTAGAGATTCCTGATACATAATGGCTAGATGTACTAAAACTTTGGATTTCTATAATTAATCACATACATATTCATATTTCGCATAATTAAATTTATTTCTAAACCCAGTGGGAAGTTGTACTTATCAACTATTACAAATTGAGCTATGAAGTCAAAGGGGTTTCTTGATCTTTAGATTGCTACTTCATGTTTTAATAATATGCATTAGATACGACTAGCTTATATTCAACCTTCTATATTTACAGGAACTTTAAATCATGATAACATATCATCACGATTAGTATTTCTTTTTTTAAAGAGAAAGGGACAGTGAGAGAGAGAATCAATTTTTATTTAGTTTTTCATGTGGCTTTCTTTACTCCGAGACTTCGTTGTGTATGTGGTGCTGGGGTTTGAACTTGGGTACTCGCACATGCCAGGCAAGGGCCGTAACTGCTGAGCCACCGCTCCAGCCTAAGATTCGTGTTTCTTGAAATCGAGGCAGCCCAACCGCCCTTAAGAAAGATGAAAGCAGAGCTTCCGTTACTGGCTTGTGGTGAGGGTTTTCGTTCCTGAGATCTGGGTTTGCCTAAGTAGGAGCCAGAGCTCTTTCAGCCACTGAGCTGTGGAGTCAGGTTGCCGGGAGTGAGACTTTGTGTAAGGCAGTGTGGGGTGTCAGGAAACTGCTGACCCCCCATGCTGTGCCCTTGCTGCAGTTCACGTCTCAGGGAATGGTCGCAGTGTGGCCAACCCAGAACCTCAGGTGTCACTAACAGAATGCTCTTCTCGCCTGCATCGTTTTCAGAGCAGGACAGCACCTAAGGAGTGTTTTAGACTAACACCTTTCCCTTAGAGGGAAGGAAGGCAGGGTCCGGGGGGCCTCACCTGTGGTCTCATGGTGCCCTGCTCCTGATCACAGACCTGAGTCCCTGCCCTGCGCTCTGCCGCCCCCTCCCCTTGCCTGGGTGCTGTTGGGTGAGAGCTGCTCCTCCTCCAGCTTTTCTGGTGTGTACCCGGGCAGCCCGGAGCTCTGCCTCGGGTCCCTCTCTACCATGACTCACATGCTGCTCAGAATACTTGGCTGCACCCTCATGACAGAGGAGCATCTCAGCACGTAGATGTGGCCGTGGGATATTAGCTGCTGCTTCTGTGTGCTGGTGCTGAACTGCCGATCCTGTTCCGAGCCTGCGGGGTGGGTGCTGTTCCGCTCTGTTTTCCACTAACACAGCGGCCTAGCAGGGCAGTGAACCACCAAGGCTATGTTACGCTGAATTGACCACAAGGCCTTCCCCTTCTGCCTCCAGAGACTCCTGTTCGTTCATGCAGGCCTGTCTGCCCCCCTTGAGGCTTGGGTTCCCTGTCCTAATTCAGTGTTTGCCGTTGAGCACCACGTGAGTCAGCTTGCGTTGCTGTAACAGCATGCCTCAGGTGGTCAACTTATAAAGAGGAAAAATTTATTTTGGCTTGTGGTTCAGGTTTCAGTCCATGGTCTCTTGGCCCTGTTGCTTTGGGCTGTGGCAAGACAGGAAGGACATCATGGTGGGAAAGTGGTGGGAGAGAGAGGAAGGGGCCAGGTCACACTGTCCCCTTCAAGGGCATGCCCCAGGGATCTAACTTCTCCTAGCCCACCTCCTGAAGGTTCCCACCTCTCAGCAGCACACAGGCTGGCAGCCACGCCTTCAACACGTATGCCTCCGGGCCCATTTCAGATCCAAACTGCAGTGGAGAGGACAGGTGCTGCTCCTTCCCCAGGGTGAATTTAATGGGCTTTAGTGGCTGATACTTTTATGATTTGGTGACATGAAAGAAGCCTAGGGAGTTGTCATGTGCAAAATCGGTGTTCAGTGCACTCATGGAGCTGGGGAGCCAAGCTCCGAGGCGGCCGTCACATGGGGCATGGCTGGAGCTGACCCTGCTGAGGTGAGCGCTTTCCAGCTGCTCGTGAAGTGCTCCCAGGCCCTCGCCTCTCTTCCAGATGCATGTGAAGTGCTCCCAGGCCCTCGCCTCTCTTCCGGCTGCACGTGAAGTGCTCCCAGGCCCTCCCCTCTCTT
>PVKS010013071.1:0-51933 GCA_004027875.1 Aplodontia rufa | reverse complement strand
AAAAAAAAAAACAACCCACAAGGGGGAATTGGAAAAGATGCCATGCACAACGTGAATGAACCACGCTGACTGTACGGTAAGATGGTCCACACAGGAGACTGTTAGTTTACAATTAAAAAAAACAACCCACAAGGGGGAACTGGAAAAGATGCCATGCGCAACATGAATGCGCCACACTGACTGTACGGTAGAATGGTTCACACAGTAGACTGTTAGTTTACAACAAAAAAAAAACAGCCCACAAGGGGGAACCGGAAAAGATGCCAGGGCAAAAGAATTCTGGAAGCTGAAACCAGACTGTTCAGTAGCTGCATGGACCTGCAATTATAAGCCAACAGGAGGTAGGTGAGATTGTCCCAGAGTCCCTGTTTTCTGGAAAATGTAAATCAAGAGGTCTCTGGCCTGGAGCTATGAGCGTTCCACCAACCTCTGGCCCTCGGTCCTTTCCCTTTTCAGCAACTCACACTGTGGCCATTCCATCCTCCCCTCCAGGCAGGAGGCAGAGCTGCTAGAGATGATCTGAGCGGACCAGAGCAAAGACAAACGATCCTGCCACCAAGCTGAGCAACTCACAGCCCAAGACCCTGTGACTAGGCCATGTCCACACACCCCTCACACCTGCTCAGGGCTCTCCATTTGCCTGTGAGCCACTGTCCATCACACCCAGACATGACTGAAGACTACAGGACAAACAGGACAGTAGTGGGGCGGGGCGCGGCGGGGGTGCGGATACGAAAGCAGGAAAAACACTGCAGAGAACAGATCTACAGAAAACATTACTGGGGCTGGAGCAGCGGCTCGGTGGTTACAGTGCTTGCCTGGCATGTCGAGTACACGAGTTCAAACCCCAGCACCACGTACACAGCTAAGTGTCACAGCAATGAAGCCACATGAAAAACTAAATAAAATTGCTTCTCTCTTTCTTTCTATCTCACTGTCCCTCTCTCTTAAAAAAAAAAAAAAAAAAAGAATACATTACTGGGGCTGGAGAGCGGTGGCTCAGCAGTAACCGAGCTTGCCTGGCATGAGCAAGGACGCAAGTTCAAACCGCAGCACCACGTGCACAACGAAGTGTCAGAGCAACGAAGGCCACGTGAAAACTAATGGATTCTCTCTCCCTCTCGCACTGTCCTTACATACTTTTTTTTTTAAAGAGAGAAAGATAGAAAAGATCTTTTATCTACAAATGAAGAACAGAAGTTATATAAAACAAAAATTTCTGTTGGAATTAAAAACAAAATAACAAAAATAATGAGTTCAGCTAGAGCAGATAGAAGTGGAGGAAAGGAAAGCTGAGAATAAATAAATAAGGCTGGCGGCGGAGCTCAGTGGAGGGGCACAGCCGAGCTCCCCATCACCACAAACAAACCCTCGCATAAAACAAGCCTAAAACAAGCCGCGCCAAGTTAAAGTAAAAGGAAAGAAAACAAACGAAATTCAGGCAGTTCCCACATCAGGTGCTCATCACAACGGTAAAAACGAGCCACCCCGAGCACACTGCCGCCAACTCCGGAAGCCTGTGTGCAAAGGGGACGTCAGCGAAACCAGTTCACTTTCAAAGGAAAGGGTGGCGAGAAGGGCTGCAGGCTGCGAGAACAGCGAAAGCCGGCCGGAAATGAGCAGGAGAAATGATTCTAACCGGGAGTTTCATACCCAGCCCAGCAGCCGACACCGGAGAGACAAGATGCTCCCTGACATCAGCCTCTCACAGACGGCCACGGCGCGCTCTCAGCTCCCCTCCACCCGAGGGAAGACGCGTGCCCAGGAGAGGGTCTCGGGGACCATCCGACCTAAGGCGATTTCCACAAAAACTGTGGCAACGGAGCTTCCTGCTGGAACCACTCACAGATGGCCCTGTAGCCACCCTGCCTCCTTCCACCAGCCTAACTGCCCCTAAAGAAACGACCAGAAGGAGACAAGAAGACCCGGAATTCGGAAAACAGGGTGCTTCACTGGAAAAAGCCAAGGAAATCCCAAGACGACAGCTTTGCGCAGCCAGCGGCAGGATGGGGTCCTCCAAGAGGGACCCTCGTGAACACCCCAAGACAGGGACTGCAAGGAGCGCCCTGCTCAGCACGGCAGTCACCAGCCTGCAGGGACCCGGAACTGGAAGACCCAACAACATGCACAAAAGGGGGAGGAGTACCTCTAATATTTAACATACTGACGCTGATACGTGTAGAAATAATCCGAACACAGGGCTGGAGCTGTGGCTCAGCAGCTGGAGCGCTTGCCTGGCGAGCGTGAGAATGTGGGTTCGAACCCCAGCACCACATACACAAATAAGTGTCAGAGAAAACAAAGCCGGAAAAAATAATGAAAAAGGAAAACTGATTCTTAAAAAAAAGGAAAAGGAAATAATTTGAACAAATCAGGTTAAATGTACCATTAATTTTACCTGGAGGATTATCCTGAGAGGCTAGGAGAAGGCAAGGAAATAATTAGTAACAGGTACCGAGAAAACTACGCAAAGGAAAAGGCAGCCGCTAACCGAGACTGGGAACGGAGCTCCGTGGTAGCTCCAGCACTGCAGTAATGAAACAAGCAAGCAAGTAAAGCGGTCCGCTCCTCTGCTCATTCACTTATGAAACCACCAAAGGGCAGGAAGCGTTTTTAACTCGGTGGAGACTAGGCTAGTAACTTTAAGGCTCCCTGACAGATACAAACCTACGTGAGAACAAAGAAACGAACCCAGTTCTAACACATCCATCCGCCACTGCGAGGAGGGGAGTCTGCGGGAAATGCTACCTGTAGAGTCCCCAGAATAAACTAAAGGAGAGAAATCTGTCTAAAGTTTGTTCTTCTACCTGTATCTGGAAGCCGTTAGCGACAGGGACACATTCTTCCAGGGACATGACACAGTCTGGTCAACGCAGCTGGCTGCTGAAGATACGAGAAACACTTGCTGTGCATGAAGCACTGGGCTAAGCAGCCCTGCTCGGAGCGAAGAAGGGACACAAAATCCAGGATGGTCGCCAACTGGATCACTGACAAGTTCTTTTCTTGGTGCATGTGTAAGGGAGAGAGAGGAACAGTTTTGGAGGCGTCATTTAATTAGGATACCGGGGAATTATGAGAGATTCACAGGATTCTTTTTTATGAATAGATTTTAATTTAAGTAAGGTATGCTCACAGAATAATCTGCACTGGGATTTTTTCTTTTTCTTTCTTTTCTTTTCAGTACCAAGGAGTGAAGCGAGAGTGCGTAACCACTGAGCCACATCTCCGGCCTGTGTTTGCGTGTGTGTGTATGTATTATGTATGTATGTATTTATTTACTTACTTACTTATTTATTTAAGACAGGGTTTCACTAAGTTGCTTAGGGCCTAAGCTGCTGAGGCTGGCTTTGAACTAGCAGTCCTCCTGCCTCAGCCTCCCGAGTTGCTGGGATTATAGGTGTGCGCCACCATGCCCATGCTGGTCTTCAGTGTATAGTTCCATAAGTTTTTCTAACCATCTCTGAGGTATTATTTACAAATAAAAAAATGCCCACTTTAGAAGTTCAGTTCAGTGAGTTTTCAGCCATGTCTTCACCCATGTGATTATCAATACAACCAAGACACGGAACATCCTCATCACTCCCTCGCTGCCTCCCAAGGCAACCACTAATCTGCTGTTCGTACTTCAAAATATTTTTTCAGCGATGTCATACTTACTGAATTTATTGGCACAAAGCTGTTCTTAACACTCCCTGTTATACAGGGGAACTCCCTTCGCTCCTACTAGGTATTGTGAATAATTTGTGTTTTCTCTTTTCCCTTGACCAGTCTAGCTAGAGATTTATCAGTTTTACTGATCTTAAAAAAATAAAAAAAGCTTTTAAAAAACTGACTGTCTTACTGTTGATCTGTTCACACTTCACAGATTCCTATCTTCTCTTCTCACCTGTGGGCTAAATTTCATCTTTTCTAATCTCTTAAGACAAAAAGTTAGATATCAGAACTTTGTTCTTTTCTAGTATAAACATCTTAATGCTATAAATTGCCCTCTAAACATTGCTTTAGCTGTGTCCTACCAATTTTGATAGATTAAATTTACATTTCCAGTATAAAGAGTTTCTAATTTTCTTTGTGGGTTCATTGATCTAAGGATTATTAGAAGTATGCTCTCATTTTCAAAGACTTGAGGCATTTTCTAGTTATTGCTATTGATATCTGATTCAATTCTGCTATGGTCATAAAACAATAAGTGATTTCCATCTTTTAAAATTTTTGAGACTTGGGCTGGGGATGGAGCTCAGTGGTTGAGCATTTGCCTATCTGGATTCAATCTCTAACATTGCTGGAAAAAAACAAAAGAACAACAGAAAAGAAAGAATAAAGAAAAAAGAAACATTATTGAGATTTCTGTAAACCTAAAACTGTTCTAAAGTCTATTCGTTTTTCAAATCGAGAATATTTTCAAGAACCATAATATGATCTGCCTTTGAAATTATGAGTTGCTTGGAGCGCTCTCTAATGCGGATTAGCTTGAGCAGGTTGGTAGCATTAAGTCTACTATATTCCACAACTGATTGCTTCATCAATTGCTGACACAAGTGTGTTGAAATCCACTTTTTCTTTTCTCTCCTCCGTCCCTTCCTTTTCTCTTTTTTACAGTACTGAGAATTGAATCTGGGGCCTCAAATATGCTGGACAAGCATTTTATCACCAAGCTACATCTGCAGTACTTTAAAAACAAACAAACAAACGTGAGAGTCTTGCTAAATGGCTCAGGCTGGCCTTGAACTTGAGATTCTCCTGCCTCAGCCTCCCGAGTCGCTGGGATAACAGGTGTGTGTATGTCCGGCTGTGAAATCCATTTAATTATGAATGCCTGCCTCTCCTCTTAGTTCTTGGTTTCTGCTTCATTTATTTGGAAGCTGTTTTTAGGTGCATTTGCATGTAGGACCCAGTGTCTTCTTGACGAATGAGCCCCTCCTCATGGAACAACCCTTATTCCAAATTCTACATTGCTAATAACACAGCCACTCAGCTTCCTTCTGATTGGTGTGGGCATGGCTTGCTCATCTTAACTTGGCTGTCTGTATTTTTAAAGTGAATTCTTATAGATAGCGTAGAGTGGGGTCATGCTCCTAAAATCTAATTTGACACTCTACATCCTTTCATCCAGGTATCTGGGCCACAGA
This sequence comes from Aplodontia rufa, assembly GCA_004027875.1. Lineage (NCBI taxonomy): Eukaryota > Metazoa > Chordata > Mammalia > Rodentia > Aplodontiidae > Aplodontia > Aplodontia rufa. The sequence continues at coordinate 46,804 of PVKS010013071.1, read as the reverse complement.
TAGCAACGCAATCACTGATGTGACATCCACCGTCTTGCCAGTTATAACTGGTTCATATTCAGCCCATCGGGTCTTTGTTCTTTTCCCCTTTCCCTGTCTTCTTGCTTCCCCGGTCATTCCAGCTTCCCTCCCTCTCTCCTCCTCTTCCTTCCTCTCTCGAGCATTCCCCTTGCCCCACTGCTGACAGTGAGCCTTCACTCTAATTTTTTGGTAGTTCTGCGGGTTATAATGAACATCTAACACATCACTGTCCACCTGCCTCCTAATACCATCCCACTTTACCACCAAAGGAAGGGGAGTTCCTATTCCCCTGCTTACCCTCTGTCCTATTGTTATCATGTATTTTATTTGCTATAAATACAACAGTATTTTTATTTTTGCTTTAAACAATTCTCTTAAATGTCAAAATGAGAAAAATGTAAATGGACTGACAGGCTAGTTTTGGCATTCCTCGTTCGTTCGTAGAGGTCCAGATTTTCGTATTTTACCATTCCCCTTCTCTTTTAAGGGCTTCCTGTGAAAGAGCTCTTCTGGCCGACTGGAAACAAATACGCCCAGCTTTATTTTGTTTTTTCTTTTCCTAGAAAAGTTTTTATTTTGACTTCATTTCTGAAAGACAGTTTCACTGACTATATCTTGGACTTTTTCTTCCAGCATTTTCAAGATGCCAACTACAACTTTTTCATTTGCAGTATCTGAAGAAGCTGGTAGCTATTTTTATACCAGCTCCCCTTCTCACCTCCCTCTTGTGCCTTTAAGCTTTTCTCTTTATAAACGGTTTTTAACAATGCGATTATGATGTGCCTTACTGTGGTTTTTCTTTGTGTCTGTTTTGCTTAGGGTTTGCTGAGATTCTTGAAACCTACAGGTTTATAATTTTCACTAAACTTGGGGGAAAATCTGGACATGATTCCATCAGATCTTTCTGGACATGATTCCATCAGATCTTTTCCACGGTATGTACACTACGCAGATTTTACTCCCTGTGAGACTCTTACCCCAGCCCTCGTTCTTTCCCCTCTCCGTGTTTTACTGGGTATTCTCATCGAGTTCGGGCTTTTCTGTTGCATTCTTCTTCAGAAGCGCTATTTGACTGTCTTCCACTTGTCCTCTCACTATGCTCTTTAAACCTCTAAGCGTGGAGCTGTTAGGAGCCTAAGCTTTAACACCCCACCTGCTACCATACCGCCTGCCACTTCTACGTCCGTTCCGTTGTCTGATTCCTCCCCTGGCTGTGAATCATACCTAGGCATTTTCTGTGGGTTCTTTCTCCTCCATTCTGGAGGTGAACTTGAACGCTGGGACTGCACTTTCCCCAACACCCAGGTGCGAGGGTTTCACCCTGTGACCTCACACTGTATTCAGCCAAAGGCTCACGGTGACCCCTCTGGAAATCTGGGGAGCTCTTTCCCTACACAGCTCTCTCCCCACCAGTGCTTGACTCTGCAAATTCCAGCCATTCTGGTCTCTGTGACCTCCACACTCTGTTTCCTGAACTCCCTGAGACGACTAGGGAGGAAGTTCATCTTAGGGTCTACCTTATATCCCTCTCCAGTTTACTCAAAAATAATCAGGTAAGACTTTTAATATCTATCTAGGATTTTGCTATTAGTTAAACAAAAATTATAGTTAGACTGCTAGCATTTATTCAACAAGAACAAAGGGTCCATTGAGGGCCAGCTGTTGTGCTGGGCTTGGGGCTATAATAAAGAAGCAAACAAATGAAACGTCCTTCTTTCACAGAATCTACCTGCTGCAGGGAAGAGGGCAGGCCAAAGCAAACTGAGTGATGAAGCAGAGCAGGGAGGGGCACGGGGAGACTGCTCTAGGAGGGCAGACGCCTGGTGGAGGCGAATGGGGAGCCAGCACTGGGGCACGGAGCAGGGACAGCTTGGCATCCTATGGGGTCCTGTGGGGAGAGTGAGCAAGGGGAGGGTGGTGAGCATGTGGCTGGTAGCCGGGGAGGATTTCTGAGCATAGCAGTGACAGGGGAACTTGAGAAAGCAGCGGGGAACGGGGTGAGGAGCGGGGTGAAGAATCTCTCCCTTCCGTGTGGGTGGCGGGGGTGCTGAGTGGCGTGTTCCTCCCCTGAAATGCTGAGGCTCCCCCTGACGGCTCCTGATGGTTCGTGCTTCCGGGACCCTTCTGGAAGCCCGGTCCATGGAAAGTTGGTCATTTCCTTTTGGGTCTGACTCCTGCCTTTACCCAGCAGTCGTCTTCTCATTTTTTCTCTCTGTGAAAATGTCATATGCCTGGTAGATGAGGAGAATTTATTTTATCTTTGGTCAACATAATAGAGAAAAGCTGCTAGGGGTGTCTCCTTCTTGCGGTGGACGCCTGGTTCCCCTTTGGTTCACCTTGTCGCGCCGTCGGGCATCTGCCTTTCTACAGCTGTTGGACAGTTAGCTCCTTTCGTGGAGTTTTACTTGTTTTGCCTTAAACCTGAGTTTTCTGGCAGAGCAGCCTGCTCAGCCTCGTGCCACTGGCTGTGGTTGTAAGGGTGCTTCCTCTCCTGCTCTCGCACTTCAGCCATGGCATTCCAGATCCCTAATGAATCTTGCTCGGAGCAGGCACACATTTCCCATTCTAGAGGAGGGAGTGATTCCTCACCACCCAGGTGGCAACCATCCCCTTCTCCCTTCCTCTGCTACCTGGATTATCACATTAGTGTCCTGAGCGCAGCCTCCCTGCTACCCGAGCCCCTGCAGTCTTTCTGCAAATGGTGGCCAAGAGGGCCAAAATGAGAAGACGACTGCTGGGTAAAGGCAGGAGTCAGACCCAAAAGGAAATGACCAACTTTCCATGGACCGGGCTTCCAGAAGGGTCCCGTAAGCACGAACCATCAGGAGCCGTCAGGGGGAGCCTCAGCATTTCAGGGGAGGAACACGCCACTCAGTACCCCCGCCACCCACACGGAAGGGAGAGATTCTTCACCCCGCTCCTCACCCTGTTCCCCGCTGCTTTCTCAAGCCCCCTTGCTCTGGCCAGCGTAGAGTGCAGACATGTGACCTGCGCGAACACCTGCAGCCCACGTCCAAGCTCCGTGCTCTCGCAGGCAGCACACCTGATGTGCGCTACCCAGGCAGGCTGGTGTTTGGTCAAAGTTTACTGGTAAAATGGCTCAAACTTCCCCATATCATTTTGCATGGGCATCAGAGTCCCAGAGAGATCTGAACCATCCCTGTGATTCTAACTCACGTGAGAGAATAACTCAGGCAAGTTCTTCCCAAGTTGTGGTTAGGTGGTCGACAGGTTCGCAGGTACTTAAGTTTAAACAAAGCTAAGCAGGAGGACTTAAAAGAGGCAGAAAGAGAAGAGGCAGAAACTGCGAGACCTCCCCTCCCCTCTCTCCCTCATGAGATAACAGAGAACCTCCAGCGGACACCAAGGGGCCATCTCCCACGAAACCCCAGTACCTGCAGAAGGGCCCTGGGCAACTCGTTTTTATATTTACTTAAGCGAGCTTGCCATGCACCATTCAAGTATCTCCCCAGTCCCACCAGGCAAAACGATGACAATTTTTTGGGATTTCTATTTCTCTTTTGGCCAGTCCAGCCTCACAGAAATACTTTGCTTTTTTGTAGCTCTTCCCTGAGGGACACAGAGCAGCATCCCACGGCTCTGCCATCCTCCTCCCCGGGGCCCACTGCTGGCTGTGTGTGTTACCCGCACCATGGCAAATGCATTACTCGAGTTAAAACTATTTGCCTGGCAAAGGCAGAGACAGCTTCCCGCCAGCATGAGAAGTCTGATAAGACCTGGGCCTCACCTTCGCCACCTCCTGGCACAGGCACCCGCCCAGGGTGAATGCATAAAACAGGACTGTTCACCGAGTTAACAGATCGTTCCAAAGGCTCTCCAGGCGCAGTCCTCAACACGACACCAACTTGCGTCCCTTCACAGAGCGGAAAAGCAGCTGCAAGCGTGCAGCGGGTGTTGGACCCAACCATGTTTTCTTCACTGCTACAAAATGGAAGCTCTGAGCTTGTTTTATTCTGCAGTTGCTCCACAACCTCCTGACAAGATGGTATCAAGACAGCTGCTAAAACACGGATGCAGAGCAGAAAGGGTTATTAATGAACAGAGCTGCCAGTGATCTCTGGTTTTAAGTCTGAAGGATAAATCTTCCACTCGCTGGAACTTCAGGGATCTCCAAAGGCCCTCAGGAACTATCACCTCTTCCAAGGTCCCCGCCTCCCAAATGGTGTCTAACCCTGATCTGATCATTTAAGTCATTACCTAGTGCTTTAGGGAAACTGCCAGTCCTTGGAAATAGACCCGCAGAGCCAGACTGAGGGGAGCGCACAGGCACAGGAAGGGACACACTGGGTGTGCGCTCGCTCCCTGGATCGCTGCAGTAGCCGGTGATGGAGGAGCTACACACAGAAACGGGCGTCTGTGTTGGGCTTGTTGCAACTTTAGAAAATGCGAACGTCCAAGTAACGCATATTGAACGCTTCAGTTGATCGTAAACTGCATCATAAATGGGAACATAAAATTTCTGTATACCAAAGTACGCTCTCGAAACACACAAACCATTAGAGGCGGAGCGCCTTTCAAACAAAGAGCAAGGCAGCGACCAGCACTCTACTCCTGAAACCCTGTGGGCTAGCCAGCAGCGCCGCACCTGCCGAGCACGCAAGGCCCTGGCTCCACCCCGGCTCCACCCCAGCTACGCCTGCGCACACCATAAAAAGCCCTCGGAAAATCTTTTTGTTGTATTTTTACATTGGTATAATCAATAAGTAAGAAGTAATAGCCACCATACTACTAAATTTTCAGATTAACTACAATGCCTAAATAATAAAGCTTAAAATTTAGCCAATTAATATTAAGCCAGAGGAGCTGGGCACAGTGGAGCACACTTGTAATCCCAGTAGCTCAGGAGGCTGAGGCAGGAGGATCACAAGTTCAAAGCCAGCCTCAGCCACTTAATGAGACCCTGTCTCAATATAAAAACTAAAAAGGGTTGGGGATGTGGCTAGTGGTTGAGCGCCCCTGAGTTCAAACCCTGGCACAAAATTTTAAAAAATATATTGAACCAGTTTTGATTTAAATTTTCAAATGACTATGTATTGAATAAAAACAGATGCAAAAAAATAAACTAGGCACCTCCGAATCTCACACAGCAGGTGAGAGAAAGGGGAGGAAGCAGCAGAGCTGGCTGGCACTGCAAAGGCAGTGGGATGCCCAGCTTCACCCCTGCTGGAGCGCCAGCACACACAGGGTCAGCTGGCACGGTGGTCTGGGCAAGGTTGAAAGATCATGGAATTACAATCATTAACCTGCATTTGGAAAACTATGTGGAAAAAGCAAGCTGCTTTGCAAACCTCCCCGCAAACCTGGGGAGCAGGGCAGGAATGGGGGTGCAGATGCCCATGGCAGAGTTGGCAGGGGACTTCTAGAGGAGGCGGGGGCTGGCTTCACACTCGTACGGGCGCCCCCTGTTCTGAAACATAAAGCAAGAGGCAACTAAATGTTCAGAAAACCCAAAGGCACAGCGAGGCTCAGAAACAGTAAGAACAAAGGAAAATGAAACACAGGCTTCCTACTCAAACTGACCTGCAAGCAGAGTACCAGCACCAGAGGTAACTAGCTCTAAAAAGACAACCCACAAACCAACTAGAACACGACCCTATTCGTGTGATGTTTATTGTCCAGCCTGCCGGGACTTTAATGATAACATATTTAAGATCAGAGATAAACTAAGGAATTATGTATAAAAAAGATGTAAAGAATAAAAGCAGAAAGAAATAAAACCCGAATGAGAAGACAAAAGAACAAATGTGAAATCTTGGAAATAAAAAGTTGATTATCACTGAAAATCTTTTACCTTTCTTTTTTTTGGGGGGGGTGGGGATACTGGGGATTAACCCAAGGATACTTTACCACTGAGCTATATCCCAGTCCTTTCATTTTTTTATTTTGAGGCAGGGTCTCCCTAAGTTGTCCAGGGTGGCTTAGAAGTTATGATCCACCTGCCTCAGCCTCTGGAGTCCCTGGGATTACAGGTGGGCACCACCAGCCCTGCAGTCACTTAAACTTTTCTAAAAGCCTCAAGAGACAACAGGAACTCCAGACCGAACCATGCAAGACAGGGAAGACAGACAGCCTGCAGCCACGCCCACAGGAGGGCGGGGCAAGGCTGCGCCCTGGGAAAGGGAGCGCTTCAGAGGAAATCAGAGCACGGTCTGGAACTTGACAGCTTTGAAAACGGCAATTTACGGGGCGGGAGAGGTGGCTCAGCCGTTGGGGTGCTTGGCCTGGCATGGGTGAGGATCTGGGTTCACATCCCAGCACCATGTAGACAACTGAGTGGAGGAAAACCAAACAAACCAACCAAAAACCAGATTAAAAATTAAAATCAACTCCTAAAACGGCAGTTTGCTTAATTTTAAACAACTCTGTAGCTGGGCACAATGGCGCACACCTAGAATCCCAGTGACACGGCAGGACCATCATGAATTTGAGGGCAGCCTCGGTAACTAAGTAAGACCCTGTCTCAAAAATAAAAATAAAATGGCTGAGTATGGGCTTGAGCAGGGGCTCAGTGGTTAAGGTGCCTGCCTGGCATGTACAAGGGCTGGGGTTCAAACCCCAGCACCATGTACACAACTAAGTATCAGGGAAACAAAGGCCAGATGACAAAAAGAAATAAAATTGATTCTCCCTCTCAAAATAAGAAAAGAGCTAAGGATGTAGCTCAGTGGTAGAGCACCCCTGGGTTCAATCCCCAGAACCAAAAAAGCACTGGTTCTGTAGCCATTCAAAACACAAAACCTGGCCAGACGCATTGGCACATGCCCGTAATCCTGGCAGTTCAGGAGGCTAAGGCAAGAGGACTGCAAGTTCAAAGCCAGCCTCAATAACACAGTGAGGCCCTAAGCAACTTAGCAAGACCCTACCTGAATATAAGAACATAAAAAAGGCGGGGGATGTGGCTCAGAGGTTAAGTGCCCCTGGGTTCAATCTCTGGTACAAAACCAAACCAACCAACCCAAAATACAAAACCCTTAAAAATAAGAAATGAGAATTGGTGGTGACCCTAAGACATTTATAAGAACAAAGTCACTTTCCATATTTGTGTTAACAACTACTTTTGATCCCCTAATCTCTGAAGTGGCTTGAGAACTGAAAATCTCTGGCTGCCCTAGGCAACCCCTCTGGAAATGGAACATCCACCTTTGAAAGAAACCCTGCCACTAGTGGAAGCACAGGGGCAAGGTGGCTTGTACTGAAAGCTTAATGCAGATAAAATAAAAGAACTTGGAAACGGAATTCCAGTTCGCTGCAGCAAACTCTTGGAGCTTTCATTTATATTATTACTCAGAGGAGGATAGACTCCTTAACAAAGAGGTTGAAAAAATTGCTATTCAAGCGTCCCTGACTTTAAACTTTATTTTTACAGTACTTAATACAAGTGTCTGTGGGTTTTTTTGGTTTTTTTTTTTTTAACTATCTCACGTTTTCTGTTAAATGTCATGAATTTCACTTTGGGCAGAAATCAATAGGCTGAAAATGAATCAGACTTACAGTAATTGATGTCAATAAAACATATTGGAACCGGTATCTTTTTAAATGCTGAGAACCACAAAACCATTCCTGTAAGAGAACAGTCTAAAAAATTAAATCTACTTTCACTTCTGTTTTGTTTACCTTCTGCTTTCCATAAGGACAGCACAGAACCTCAGGCCCTGCGGTTGCGGCTGCTGCTGGAAGACACTGGTAGCTGACTGAGGACACAGTGGCTGGTGACACTCAGAGCTTCCCTTACTGGAACCAGATCCCAGAGACGGAGGCGACACGGAGCCTACTCTGAAACAACAGAAGCCATCCCTGTGGAAATGGCGTTGGACAAGAACGTCCTGACACTCAAGAGCAACGCAAGATCCTGCCCGCCAGCACAGGAACAAGCAGGTGCGCTAGCGCCAACCAGGCGACGCCACCCCATGCTTTCCACACGTGACGGAGCGGAAACCAGGATGAAAAAGGAACAAAAAGTAGGGCATGACCACCACCCAAAAGCATTCCAAGTGACAATTCTGTGAGGCCACAAAAGTAAAACAGCTTGGGGGAGAGCTGAAGCAGGTAACCACACCCTTCCACATGGGGTCCAAACACTGTGGGTCTGGGTCTAGAGTCCACAGCCGAGTCCCCAAATTCATCCAGACACCACTGAGCACTGACCACATGACAGGCATGTGGACGTGAAAATGGACAAAGAGGACAGAAGACGGGAAGACAGGCTCTGAGCAGCCCTCACAGTCGTCAAGGTTGCAGAGGACAAACAGTAAAACACAACTTGCCCCAAGCTGGTGGACACGCTGTCACCACTTCCCCTCCTTGCGCCTCTATGGCTACCCGTAGAGCCAGAATGAATGCTTCAAAGGCTGTGGCCTCTGCACCTCGACCTCTCTGCTCCCCTGGGGAGGAGGTGAAGGCTCCAGCACTGAAGCTCCAGGGGCCACGGGCACCGTGCATTATGGGCAACTTGTGGGGACCCTCAACTGCACACAGATTCTTTTCCTTGTTAGACCCCAATCCACGAGTAAGACTCAGCTCCGCTAACACAAAGCTCATCTGGGACGCTGCTGAATAAACAGCCAAGACCTTTAGAACTTTAGGACTCAGAGAAGAGTCTCTGAGTGTAGCTGGTGAGGGACGCGCCTGCTTCCTGTTTGCCACACCAGATGCGCTATCTGACTGCCAGGCCACAAGAAGCTTACCTCACCACAGGCTGAGCTTTTCTATCTGTCCTCAGCCCTATGAAGTCCTGCCATACTCAGGATTACCTGGAAGTCCTGCTCAAAAACACTTCTGAGTGTAATCAAGTCAAAGTAACATTATGGAAATGACTTCACAGTCACTCCAATCTAGTTATTTAAAAATAACAGATTCATGAACACTGGCATTTTAATATCATTAATCACATGTGACAGTGGCACACATTATACCTGTCACAGGAGCCCTTGAAGCGTCCTGCAGGAGGGTCACTCCAGGTTGTCCTTCCCACGGAGCTGTACAGCTAGAATGTAGAGATCTGTATTCCACAGCACGTTCCACTGCCCTGGGGACCTCTGCTCCACGCAGCCCACTCGAAGCCACTGCTCTCCGCAGAATGTCACGGAGCTGGACTCACACAGCACTGAGCCTTCGCCTGATTTTTCAATGAGGTCGCCTGTCTTTTTCTTAGGGTGCGCAGGGTTCCTCATGTGTATTTTGAGCACAAATCTTTTGATAGTCACGTATGTCACAAACATCTTTCTGTGTTAGCTTTTGGTTGTGTCCAACTACTCCGAAACACAGAAGCCTACAACCACCTGCTTGCATGCTCACAATTCCATCAGGCAGCCGTCTGGGCCAGGTTTCACCCAGATGGCTTGGAGCTGGGATGTCATGTCTGGGTTCATGTACACATTTGTGGTTGGCTGGTGGCCCAACAGCCTCTTCCACATACCTGACACTTGGTTGGCTGTCAACAAGGGTTATAGTGGTAATTGGGCCACACACTGCTCATCATCCAGTTGGCTAGTCTAGGCTTGTTCACAAGGTAATTACTGCAAAATCCTCAAAAGGAGGGGGCTAGAGCAGTGGCTCAGCAGCAGAGTGCTTGCCTGGCAAGCGTGTGGACCCACGTTTGAACGTTTGAACCCCAACACCACATATACAACTAGGTGTTGGAGAAACAGAGACCAGATGAAAAAAATAAAATTGGTTCTCTTTCTTTCTTAAAAAAAAAATCCTGGGCTGGAGCGGTGGCTCAGCAGTTTCGGTGCTTGCCTGGCAAGCAGGAGGACCCGGGTTCAAACCCCAGCACCACGTACACAGCTAAGTGTTGGAACAACAAAGGCCATGTGAAAAACTAAAGTTCTTTCTCTCTTTCTCTGTCTAGCTCACTGTCCCTCTCTCTAATAAATAAATAAATATCCCATTTATTAAAAAAAAAAATCCTCAGGGCTGGAGTGGTGGCTCAGTTACAGTGCCTGCCCGTCACACACGAGGACACAGATTTGAACCCGAGCACCATGTACAAAACGAAGTGTTGGAGCAATTAAAAAATTGATTTTCTCTCTCTTTTTTTAAAAAAAATCCTCCAAGGGGCAAGCCAGAGTATTCAAGTACCCCTTTAGGACTCTGCCTATGTCGTGATCACCAACACTGCCCTGGCCAGCCACAGCTCAGACAGCAAAGGCAGGAGGAGGCTCCAGCTCCTGGGGGGAGTCACACTCAGGGGAGCAGTGACGGGGCGGGGGAAGGGTGCGACTGCTCTGCAAGCAACCCGATTCACGGGTCTTTTGCTGAACAGAAGCTCTTACTTAAACGTATTTCCACTTATCACTCTCTTTTCCTGATAGCTTTCTGGAGATATTTAAGAAACACTGCCTATTCCCAGGTTCGTAATTTCTCTAATATCATCTTTTGAAAGTTCGTCTCTAAAAGAAAAATATTTTCTGCACATTTTGATTTGTATCTTGATCACTGTGCCTCAAAATGTTGCAATAAAATAACAGACAACAATGAAAGAAATGCCTGTTCCTTCTAGCAGCTGAGGAGTGCACAGAAGGGCGGGACCGGGCCGGCACACTCTGCAGCGAGGCGCCCACCATGACTTGTCCCTGGCTCATCTTTTGGAGTGTAAGCGTTCATTTGACTCAAATAAGATCTTTCATATTTTAAAGTCATCCACTTCTTTGCTGGAAACCACTTGCCCAAGTTATTTGCACATTTAAAAAATTTCAGGTATGGGAAATTAAATTGAAGTGTGGGAGGAGAGGTCACAGAAACACAGCGATAACAGCACAGCTGCTGCTGCTTGGGTGATTTTTATCTTCTACTAGTTTTCCATCCTTTTTGACAGTAAATACGCTTTGCCTGTGTAATAAGAAGTTTTAAAGTAGTTTACAGTGTTCGTATTCCAACCTGCGGGCCGCTTCTGCCACCTCCTTCACTACAGGGAAGGCAGAGTCTTCCCTGGCGTGAGGTGCCTTTTTGTTTCCCTCCTTCAACCTTAATTCGTCTGGAGTTTGTGCCCACTAGACTGCCTGTAAGAACCATGCTGGGCGAGGAACTGAGGATCCTGGCTAGGTCATCTGATGGGCTCTGCTCTGCTCCCGGCTTACCACAGCGCAAGAGGCTGCTCCCCTCCAACAATGCAGCTGCAGAAGGAAGCTGGGCTCTCAGAAGACACCAACAACTATTTTTCAGAGATGGATGAGCCCTTACAATTCGTTAGAGTTGTTTTTTAAAGATGATGCAGGCTCCAGTTCACTTCTGCAACCATTTAGCAAACTAAAGGTCAAGAGGAGCACAAGAGATTAAAATTAGGGAATTTTAAAAATCCAGAGTAGCAATGCAGTTCTTAAAACTGTATTAGTTGCAGCAAAACACAAGAAATTATTAAAGACACTAAATCATTTCTGATCACCTTGTTCATAAGCAGATCTTTAAAAAAAAAAACATCTTTCTGCATGACAGTTACCTTACTTCTCACCTCAAGCAAATTTTATTAAGTATATTTAACTGAAGAGCTACACTCTGGCTGGAGCAGTGGCTCAGTGGTAGAGTGCTTGCCTGGCATCTGCGAGGACCCGGGTTCAAACCCCAGCACCACATGTGTAACTCAGTGCCAGAAAAACAAAAAAACAGATGAAAAAAATAAAATTGATTCTCTCTTTCTCACACTCTATTTCTTTAAAAACAACCACCACATCAAAAACAATAGCTACCCTCAGAAAAACTCTCCTTCAAATGATATCCAGCACAGGGGCTGAGCAGTGGCCCAGTGGTTACGGCGCTTGCCTGGCGCGCATGAGGACGCAGGTTCAAACCCCCGGCACCAAGCACACAACAAGGTGTCATAGCAACGGAAGCCACATGAAAACTAAATAAAACTGATTCTCTCCGTCTTTCACTGTCTCGCTCTCTTTAAAAAAAAAAATAATAATAATAATATTCAGCATAAAAGAGCAAAATCTCAGCAAGTTAGTTCACCCCAGTGCCTCTGCAACGCGTTTAACAAAATGGGAATTCTTAAGGGTTCTGTTCCTTTGCCCTCTCTAGTCAGATGCCTTGGGCAACAGCTGCGTATCTTCTGGTCGCCTGTCTTCTTAGAGCTGAATACATAAAAAATACATTTTGTACCCCACGGAGGCAGGCAGTAAACGTTCCCTAACAACGGGATCAATTTGTAGAAGCTTCTGAAAGCTGACAGATGCTAAGTCCCTCCTTGGGAGGGTTTGCTCAACGTGTGAACAGCACAACTGAAACTGCAGAGGAGAAGATGCACATGTACTTCTAGACACCGAGCCAGGCTCTCCACCATCACCCCAGTCACTTAGGGCCCGGAGAGCTGGTGCAGACGAGGGCACACAGAGGCATACTCCCGCCAAAGCTCGCGACACATCAAACTCAGGCTACACGAAAGTAAATCCCTAGGTCCTGTAAAAACCACGGTGAGCAAAGAACTTTACAAACAAGCGAGTCACACGTCCATGCAGCAGCAATTGATACTTGAAAAACATCGCTGGTAGGGTCACGGTGTTTTCTGTTGTGCTGAGCAATCTTCACAAGATTACTCAGAGAACGCAGCTTAAATTCCACAGATCTGTCCATCAGGGGCACAGAGCTAAAAAGCCTTGAAAGCAACTCGTTTCTCCACCCCAGCGCATGCTTGAAAGCCAATAGCCAAGTGCTAGTGGGGTGTGACCCTGAATCAGGGAGCTCCTCCTGATGGGGGACCACCTGCGTCACCTTGAACACTGACAGAATTTCTGGGAGGGCGGGAGTCTGTTCTTCAGGAAGGAAGGAAAGCACCACGGTCAGCAGTAAAAACCAAAGTAGTGAATTCCAAAGTAACTGCGGAGCAGCCCCAGTGACCTGTCGCCTGCCCTTGCAAACTCCGTTTGGCATCAATAGGAGGAAACAGATCACACAGCTCTGTCCGAACTGTTCCCCCAGTCTGTTCCGGTGCTGTTGCTGGCAAGGAAACTTCAGCAGTGAGGGCGGGAGGGGAGGGATGGCCCTTCTTCCCTGGAGCAAGCTCAGGCCTGGGTCACTGAGCCCTGGTGCTATACAAGACAGCAGAGCACACTGCAATGAGACCCAGGGGGTCGCTGGGCTCGGGATGCTGCGTACCTCTGCTCCACCCGCGGCAAGGCTTTCTTCCCAGAAGAGGTCGAAAGCAAGGCCCCCTGAATGGTCAAAGAACAGGTACAAAGAATTCAGGCGAGAGCTGCGATCTGGATTAAGAAAACAAGACAGGCACAGTGGGAGACAAAGTGACAGCTGCATAAGAGAGTGGCGGCTAGACCCACTTCAGAGTAGCTTTGACCTCTACACCAAAGCTGCTGGGCCATTTGGGTAACTAGCCATTTCCTGTTATGACATCCAGGGAATGCTGGGTGTGAGAGGGATTCTTGGAAGAATGTGCCCCTGGCCTCGGCTCCTGAAGGCCGCAGCATCTTCTGGCTAGGCACATTCCTGAAGAAGCCACTTCCCTGTGACAACCACCTATAAACTAAGGAAGGAGCAGGTCCAGGGGTCTGAGACCTACAAGATTTTTCCTGGTGCCCCCGGGGTGTGGCTGACAGACACACACCATGGCAGCAGACTCCCGTGGGCGTGGCCAGCAGGTCTCTGTCCTGGGAGAGGCCACCCCGCTGGCTGAGGGGTAAGAGCATCTTCTGTTCTTAGGGTCTCACCCCCTCCCTGAGTCTGAACTAGAGGTGGTTTTGGTGCCTCTGATCTTCAAGCAACCATTTATTTATTTATTTATTTTTATTTTTAGAGAGAGAGAGAGAGAAACAATTTTATTTATTTTTTATCTGGCTTTAATTTTTCCTCCACTTAGCTGTGTGTGTGCGGTGCTGGGAATCAAACCCAAGTCCTCGCACATTCCAGGCAAGCGCTCTACTGCTGTGCCACCTGTCCAGCCCCATTTTTTCTTCCTTTTCGGAAAAAAAGGTATTTATGATGATGCTAGGATCTATTTCAAAACAAATCAAAACTGGAAAGGGGTGAGGGGCGGGAGGTACAGTGAGTCTGGGCTACGCAGGCATTGGTTGGGCTGATGCTCTACTCCAATGTGTTTGAAGCTTTTCATAAACGAGAGGCTTAAGACAGGCTTTGGAGCAGAAGAATGATGCAAACAGATGGATATTTTTTGAGAAACCACTCTGGCTTTAGGATGTTGGCAAGTGGGTGGAGGCAGTGGCACAGCGGGCCACCCCTGCCTGGGACCCAGCCTATAGGACTCAGAACAGCAACCAAAGTGCTATCCTGGGACAAAGCCCCGCACTGAAGAGAAGCTTCTGAGGGTAGAACAAGGTGAGAAAATACAGACAAAAGAGGCAAAGAAGAGCAGAGATACAAGGTGGAGTAGGAGGAAGAGCAGGGCGCGGGAAGCAGCTCTGGCCAAGGCAAGGTCGTTTCCAACTTGGGGGAGTTTGAGAGGCCTGAGCTAGAAAGCCCATGCTGACCCACCCTTCCTTCCTAGAAGCTACCGGGAAACTCACTGCAAAATGCTCGGCAGAAAAGGAGATCCATATCACAATCAGAGGAGAGGTCGAAGCAGCATCTCTGCTGGATGAGACGAAAGCTGACTGCACAGGCTGAGGAAGAAGCAAGAAACCGAAAGGCGCTGGACAAGAACACAGAATGAGAATCACGGGGAAACGATGGAAAAAAGATCTAAAACAGAAAACCGTTCATAAAAGGAAAATCATCTTCAGAAATGAGAACAAAAGAAAGAAGAAGAGCAGATAAACGCAACACGAGCGCTTTCAACGTAAACCAGCAGGGTGTCCTGGGAACTGAAGTGGGCCGCGCCACTAAGCTGCACGTCCAGCTCCGCTCTTTTTCCGACGCAGGCTCTAGGTTGCCCAGGCTGGCCTGGGACCTGGAATCCTCTTGCCTCAGCCTCTTGAGGGACCATCGCAGCAAGTTTTTTTTAAATAAAAGAAATCGGTTCCTTGTACTCTTCATAATTTTCCTGTAAGTTTGAAGTTATATGAAAAAACTTAAATGAAGATAAAAGTCGGGGAGGAAGTGAAAGAAGCAGATGACAGGTACAGAAGACTGAACGCACAAGAGGCAGGGCTCCTGCAGAAGAAGCCAAGGCAGCAGGACAGACGTGGAGCCCTCAAGTCAAGACTTCCTGTAATTAAAAAATGAAAGATTCAGGACTATATACTGAAAGAGCACAATGGTCATGGGAGCAGACTGTCCCCAAATGGCCAAGAACAAGCTGAGTTTAATAAATTATCAGACTTCAAAATATGACTTTAAAAAACCCTTTGGACCTCTAGCGGGGAAAAAGACTTAAGTCACTGTGAGGGAAAGACAATCAGGTGCCAAACACCAACAGCAATGCTTTAGACGATAATGGGATGATACATTTAAATTCTGAAGGCTACAAACGGCTATGTCTTATGAATGCTTGCTGAGGAATGTGGCGCATCATGACCCTCGGGAAACCACAACTAGCCATGCAGAGAGCAGTAAGCATTCACCAGCAGGTTAAAGATAAAAGGATGGTTGTAAGGGACAAAACACACCACGGGCCATGGCTACAGTGACAGCATAGGGTACGAACAGCAAAGATGCAGAGGGCAGGAGCCAGAAAGCGGGACAACCTTGCCGACTGGTTCTTCTAGGCACCAACCAAGAATATTTCAGGTCAGATTCTGCAGGAAGGAGCTCACTAGCTCATTTCAAGATTGCTCAGAGCGAAATCACAGCAACAGCGCAAACTGAGGGAACGAGGGGCATAATAAAGATCAGTTCAGAAGTCACTAAAAACATAAAGATCCTTAAATACCAAAAGATTCAATCACATATAAAATTTCCTTGGAAACTATGAAAATAGTATGTCCCCACATTCACCACAAACCTAAGGAACATTAGCAGTTGCTGGTGTTACGGTGTCCATCTATCCTTCCACACTTTCTCCGCACACATGCAAATGAGTGATGAGCTCCTGTTTCCATACAGAAAGGAACACACGGCACAACGCCCTAGCACACGACAGAATTCCTGGGTGTATCAATCACACTGGCAAACAGAATGATTTTCCCTTTCGTTTAGCAGGAAGTTAATTTTCTTACCTCAGTACTTTAAAAGCTGAGTTAAAAACGATCTGCAGCATTTTAGCAGCCAAGTGCAAGGAACAGGTTCTCCCTCTGAAGCAGGTCTCTTCTGTTCCTGGTACTGCACTTGCCTGCAAAGCCGCAGGGCCCAAGCAGCCAGGGCTGGCCGTGTCAGCCTCCGAGCTCCCTTCCCGCTGCTGCACTGCGAGCCGTGTCCCTTGCTAGGTCTTCCTTCTGGTGCCTTCCACGTGCTCTGCTTGGATGGAGCCCCTTGGCAGTTTTGCCTCCAGCTTCCACATTCTTCCCGCCACACTCTGAGACCCCACGCAACCTGACAAGCAGCCTCTCTCCTGCCACCTCCCTGCCTCCTGAACTCCACTCTGAAGCAGCTTCCTTTCCACTCACCTTGTCCACCGTTTCTCTCCTTCCAATTGAAAATCGGCGGTGTTTCCTGATCACTTGCGTTCAGAAAGCTCAACTGACACAGGAACCCAGAAGCGCAAGTCACCCGACCACACGCACACCCAGGGTGGAGATGGTCTTTTTGGTCATTTGTCCCACAGATGCTGCCACACCTGAGAACGATGCTCACTCAGGGTTCTGCGCAGACCTCAAAGCCCGCTGGGTTTCCAGCCCCTGCCTACAGTGCTCAGCTGGACACTGACGCGGCCTCCAGGCCTCTTCCGGGTGGTGCCCAACTCGGTCCCTTTTGAACCACACTGCTGCCCCCTGATTAGATGCCAACCAGAACACCTTCCAGACACTGCGCCAGGAGCTGGAAAGCACAGCCACACTGACAGCGCGGCTTCCCGGCCCGCTGTTCCTCCCACGGCAGCTGCTTCCGTTCGCGAGCTGAGGAAACCCACAGGTGGGAGGGAGACGAGCCGGAGGGGACACTTTCTGAGGGCAGAATCTTTTCAAAAAACTAGAATAGCATTACTGATGTAAGAGCGATGGCTCAGCGGTTGGAGCTCTTGCCTGACATGTGCAAGGACCTGGGTACAAACCCCAGCACCACGGATACAACCGAGTATTGGAGAAACAAAGGCCAGATCAAAAAATACATCAAATCGATTCTCTCTCGCTCTAAAACAAAACAACCTGTTATGGGCAGTGTGAAGGCAAAGTGTCCAAGGATCCTCTCTGTATTATGTCTTACAACTGCACAGGAATCTCCAATTACCTCAATAACAATTTCAATTAAAAATGTGGGCGGTAGAACACAAACGAAAACGTATGAGGTGCTCCGTAAAGGCAAAGTCTACTCTTTCTGTTTTCTAGTATAAACATGAAATTCAGTACAAGATCAGAAAACACGGATTCTTAGTCGGGAGGGGTAGCACATGCCCATAAAGCCAGCAGCTCAGGAGGCTGAGGCAGGAGGATTCCAAGTTCCAGACCAGCCTCAGCAATTCAGCGAGGCCCTGAGCAACGTAGTGAGATCCTGACTCAAAATAAAAAATAAAAAAGGGATGGGGATGTGGCTCGGTGCTTAAGTGCCTGTGGATTCAATTCTTAAAATGAAGAATTCTTAACAAGGAGTAAAATGATACATTCAAGACTTAGGGCATGTTTAAAAACATTTTATAAAATCAAGGAATACGAGTGAAGTGAATGTGGGACTGTTCAACAAATCATCACACTCGAGTACTCAAAAAATCCTTAGAAGTTAGAAGCGTCTGGGTAGAGGGGAGGCTCCTTCTCTGCGGAAGGGTGCACCCACCGCAGTGCGCGCCAGGGGGCGAGGCGCTCTGGGGACTGCAAAGCCGGCTAAGGAAAGGCACCCACCCATCCTCCAGGCCTCGCTGGGTGCCCGGTGACCCTTGGGAAGCACTCTCCCTGTGCTTCCTCCACAATCAAAGTTAATCGTGTGTGACTAGCAGCTTGCTTACCCTCCCAGGACTACAAGAAACCTGGGCACGTGGTCCTGGTGCGCACGCTGCCTGGCAACTGCAGTCAGCGACTGCTTGAGTGACTTACACGATTCACAGGTGACTGCCACAAGGCTCTGCAGGGAACATGAGGACTCAAGAGCAATTATTTGGTAGGGCCCTCTCGCAGGTGCTGAGTCCTTGATGTGGTTCACTTAGTTCCACAACATTCCTGACGGGTTTAGAGGTATCTCACATGGCAACTGACTTTTTTTTTTTTTTTTTTTTTAAGTGGGGAGAGAAAGAGAACCAATTTTTCCATCTGGCCTTTGTTGCTCTGACACTCAGTTGTGTACGTGGTGCTGGGGTTTGAACTCGGGTCCTCGCACATGCCAGGCAAGCGCTCTACTGCTGAGCCACGGCTCCAGCCCAGGCAACTGACTTCAGTGAGCTCCAGGGAGAAGCCCTTAACCTGAGGCCTCACACGAGGACTTCTGTCCAGCTCCCACCCTCCTTCCTCTTTCCATAGCCTCCCTCGCCAGAGGACGGCCAGCTGGGGGCTGAGGAGTTTCTCTCTTCTGGTGGGAAGGAGAGGCAGTGGTTCAGTTTAAGGCAGGAGGCTGAATGTGCAGGAGACAAGCCCACAGGGCGGGTCTAGGCCAGACCCCAGGTGCATCAGGTGCCGGGGACATACTCCCACACTCCCATACTCCCACGGGGCTCACATCTATCGCACACATCTAAGCAACAGAAAGAGCAGTGATTCATGTAGACTGTGGCTGAGCGCCGGGGATAGTGCAGCCACCCTGCGCTGGGGAACCGCCTTCCAGCTCCCATGAGGACACCTGAGCCCAGGCAGAGTGAGCCCTCCGTGGCCCGCGGCAGGAGGAAACAGAAAGAGTACTCGCAGTACAATCTGTCTCAAAGAACCTAAGGGGACAGGGTTCACTGGAAAAGGCAGCACAGTGCAGGGGTGGGGCTGCTCCATGCGAGGGGGGGACCCTGAGTCCCCAGGCAGCTGAGCAGGCAGAAGGTGCAGCGAGTCTGGAGCCAGTGGGGCAGGTTGGGCAGTGGCCTCAGATGAGGCTGAGGAACATGGAGGAAGGCTCAGCACCAGAGAGCCACTGAGCGGACACCAGATGAGGAGGGCGGGTCCCTCCTTGATCACAAATCGTCTCCTCCCAGGAAAGTCTCAATAAAAACAGAGGCCCTGAGCCAGCTGAAGGTGACCTTAAAAGCCAGAAATGAGGGCTGAGCCAGGGAAGGTGGGGAGGGCAAGAGGCTGGGGCGGCTGTTCAAGAACAACCAGCGTCAGCAACTTAGTGAGAGCCTGCTCCAAAATGAATGAAGAAACGGGGCGGGCCTGCAGAGCTGAGGCCAAGCGCCCCTGGGCTCACTCCCCAGAACCAAAAATAAGTGAGTTAATTAAATAAATACATAAGGTTGGAGGCTCAGCAACCAACTGAATGCAAGAGTAAATTAAAGAGCTGAAGATTACTTAAGGTTCCAAGTGAGGGCAATCAAGGATGGATACGAATATTAACTTGTAAACCTAAGGTCCACTGATTTTAAATCATTCAATATATTTCTCAACACAGAAGAAAATGCAAAAATCAAACTAACAAGACAGATAAAGCAATCCGGGACATCACAAAATGCATCTTCCACGCAAAATACTTCTCGGAACTGTTGTAAGTCAGAGGAAACCTCAGGCCTCACTTGGATATAACTTGTTTGTGTTAACACCACAGCTTCCCTTGGGGAAAATTCCAGAAACTTCCATCCGGGAGCAGCCCATCCCACCTCCAGCCTCACCAGACCCATCTCGTTACAGTACTGCAGAAGTGGCCCTCAATCCTCCCTTTCTGGGTGGGCATGTGTCCCCAAGCAGGGACAAAAGGCGTGGTGTGGACAAGGTAGCCTCCAGCTCTCCAGGCACCTGTCCACATGCCAAGGCTCCAGCACTTCTGCGGTGTGTGGTAGAGATAAAAACGGGGTACAGGTTGAGCGTCAGCGGGCCTGGGGAAGGAATATGGTGTTTCGGGAGATGAGAGCTCCAGAGATAAACCATTTTGTCACATCACTGCCAGGCCCAGGACGAGCTCTGCCACTTGGATCCTCTCCTGGTTGCTTGCTGCCCTAACTTCCAGCCAGATCTGGTGGTGCTCACCTGTACTTCCAGCTACTCGGGAGGCTGAGCAGGAGGATCACAAGTGTGAGGTCAGTCTCAGAAACTTAGGGAGACCTGTCTCAAAAAACTTAAAAAGAAATATAAGAAAGGCGAGGTATCTGAGGATACAGTTGAGTAGCTCAGTAAAGGACCCCTGGTTCAATCCTCAGTTAAAAAAAAAAAAGAGGTCAAGTTCCTTGGTGCCACATGAGGCACAGACGGAGTCACCAGGGGCCACAGAGACGACCTGCCCAGAGCTTGAGCCGACTCTGGGCAGAAGACGTGCTGGACTCTGCAGTTCTACAATGGGGGTCTTATGGTTCCCAAGGAAGCTCACTAGGCCAACACCTTAAAGGCATCTTAGAGAAACAGCACCAAGGGAGGAAATGTGACCTGAAAAGTCATCATTTTCTGCAGTGACACGTGATGGAGAGCAAGATGGAAACATAGTACAAAGACCACTCATCTGGGACTCTGCACCCTCTCCAAGCAACAGGAACACGGAACACCTGCCCCGCGTTCAGATCTAGAAACTCGCCAGGAGGCTTCAACAGACTAAACATTTATTTCAAAACAGCAGCCTATGCTAAGGTATTTAATTACAGATCTGAGGCAAAAACACTGGCCTAACACAAAAAACTGATAAGCAAGGAACACAACAGGCCCATGCCCGGTGACCCCAGAACAAAAGGAAAGCGGGTCTAGAGGGCAGCCTGGCCCAAGAAGCACCCTGGGAGCTCCTCATTGCTCTTCAGATCTGGAAACTCCAGCGGACTCATATTCCTCAGAGCTCTGCGCAACCTCGAGTCCGGGGCCAAGGGTAACTGGAGGGAGAGAGGCCCTTCCAGCGCCTGGGCGCACGGGACGGACCTGCAACACACCCAGCCCACTGTCACGTGCCTGCCTCCCTCCAGAGGGAAGCCACAGTTGCTCTTTGTGTGATATTTAATATTACATACAATAATCATTATTTTACCTAATAACTCTGGGGAAGTCACGTACTACGTTAATAAAAATACTTCAGGTAGACTGCAGATTGTGTGGGCTTGCTTGGAATGTAACCACCACTCACAGCGCTTCATGGAAAAACATCCAGAGTCCTAGACAACCAATGACATTGGCTTGGCTGGCTACCCACATCCCCTTCCATTCAGAGGTCAAACGTCACGATGACCGAGCAGACACCACCACGCAGCTTACTGCAGTCTTTAAGCTTGACAAGGCACACACAGGGAGAACCCACAAAGTGTGGTCACTGTGTCTGTGGCCAACACCACACGCCCCAAGATTCCACATGTCCACAACTGCTGGTGGTCCCTGTGGTCACCACGGAGGGAGGTAAGGAGAGAGCAAGGAAGGGGAAACGCAGGACAGAGTCCACCTGGGGGTGGGGACTCAGTCACACACAGGATGCAACACAGAGCTGCGGGGCTTCGGAACCCGGCCTGCTTTCCACACAGTCCGCAACCTCTCCCCAGAGATTCCCGCCAGCGACCCTGTCTTTAAAGTGTCGGTTTCTACTTTGTTCTCAGCTGCTCTGCCTCTGGGCTTCAATCCTGTTGGAAGGCGTGTTTATGTTTAAAAGCACCGTTAGGTCACGCTGAGGTTTCGGAGCCTCTGCAGCGAGAGCGATGGGCTCGGTGACGGTCCGGAGAGGAGGCCTCTACTCCGCTTAACTTCAGTTACTCTGAGCGGCAACGCGAGAACCTCAGGAAGCCGCACAGCAGAGCAAAGGCGCTGGACCAGGGAGGACAGGACTCCCTTGGCGCTGCAGGTCTCTGGCTCTCAGTTCACCTGAGCAACAATCCTGGCGCCACGTCGTTCCCGCAACGGCTTCTACTGCTAAAAGGAGGGCGGGAGAACACTTTGCAAATTGTGAAATTAAGTGCTTTTATTCTAAATTTAATTACCTCCACACAAAACTTCCAGTCAAAAGACAAACCTAAAATAAATAATAGCTGCAATACGAAAGCCACAGCAGTCCTCACCAGCCCTTCCCAAGAACAGACCCGCCAGTCCTCCCCAGGCCGCCAAGTCGAGCGCCTAGGCGAGAACTGGGCGTTAGCTATATTTTTACGCCTCCCTCCTCTTCTCCATCCAAAGAGATGGGCAGGGACAGAGGACAGCTGAGAACCACAAATAACAGAATCATCTTCTGCGCTGAACCAAGGGTAACATACTTAGAGAACTAAGTTAAAAACAAAGACAGTGACTTAATTTCAAATACAGACGCCTCATTTCACCTAGACAGAATTGTCGTTGGAAACCTTTGGCAAGATCAGAATCTCAGGAAATGCCAAATGAAATTCTAAAGGCGAATGGGGAGAACGATCCACTCTGGACACCAGGCACCTCTCCCGTCCTCCAGGCCCACCGACCGCAAATCGTTGCTCTCCGGGGCTTGGCTTCCTGCACGCTGCCAGCTCCCTGACTAACCCCACTTCCTGCCAGCACTGCTCACACCCAGCTTCCGAACCCAGGAGGTCTGACCCAGGGAGAGCTCACAGCGCTGACACCTGGGATGGGGCGGGCACACTGGAGGGCAGGACTCACAAGCCACAGGGAAAGAGCCCCTTGGAGTGGCAGGAGGCAGAGCCAGAGGGACAGCCTGCGGGGGAAAAGCCGTGCCACATGCAACATGCGAAAGGGAGAAGCCAGGAACTACACACAGCTCCCGCTAGAGAGGGCTCATCATCTGGCTGCCGCGATGCCTCGCTCAGAAGGTGACGCTTAAGTGATCACAGAAGACAAAGTGGTGGCTCGGTCACACGCGGTTCGCACGATACCAGAAACCTCCCTGTCAGTCAGTTCAGTTCACCAGCCTTCTAAAGAGCACGATCAACTATGCGTTCAGGAGCCAGGTGCTGGAACAAAGCAGACCTCCTGCCGCACACACGAGGCGACAACCACCACAGAAGAGGTCTAACGCAGCGATACCACACAGGATGCCACGAAGGGACAGCCAGGGCATTGTGGAAGGACCTACAAGAGGCACCGCACTTGGCCTGGAGAGAAAGAGATCAGAGAAGCATCCTGAAGAAATGACCAAGATCCAAGATACGACTGGAAGGAAGAACAAGAATGGCCAGGTAGAAGGCAGAGGCTCCAGGACACTGCGCCACCCCAGGAAGAGTCAAAGGGTGGAGGAGGGAGAGGTGGGGTGCACCCTGGGCGCGCCTCCATGAGCCAACTAACAAAATGCCCACAGCAACGCCAGGCTTAGCTGGAGAAGTGGGAGATGCAAAGGAGAGAAAGGGGAAAGGAGAACTGAAACCCAGGAAGAGAATATTCAAGAGCAAACAGAGGCCAGCCGTGTGAGAATGCCACTAAAATAAGGACGTAAATTACCCACCAGCTCCGCAGAAAGGAAGCTACCAGTCGCCCTGTCACAAACGGCTTCAGTGGCTTGGTCAACGGAGTCCAGCTCCCCAGGTCAAGCGATGGGAAGGTGAACAACGGGCACAGGCACCCATCTAGTTTTTAAAATGTCAATGGGAGGGCTAGAGCGGTGGCTCAGCGGTCACAGCGCTTGCTGGCATGTGTGAGGACGCAGGTTTGAACCCCAGCATCACCCACACGACAAAGTGTCGGAGCAACAAAAGGCACATGAGAAACTAAATAAAATTGATTCTCTCTTTCTCACTATCCCTTCTTTCTTTAAAATAAATAAATAAAAATTTAAAAAGTCAACTGGAGAAGCAAACGAAACTACAGAGCAGAGGCAGGAGGGAAGGTTCCAATTGGAGGAAGCTGAGTGTTTAGCTGGTCCCCGTAAGATGGCAATGGAGAGGGAGATGGCAAGGTGTCTGGGGCTCAGACTTTTTCTTCCTTTTTGTGCAGTACCACTGAGCTACATCACTAGTCCATTTTATTTATTTTGAGACAGGGTCTCACTAAATTGCAGAGGCTGGCCTCAAACTTGCAATCCTCCTGCCTCAGCCTCCAGTCTCAGGGGTTACAGACAAAGCCACTGTGCCTGACTTAGGGCCCATGTTCAAAGGGTACTTTATACAGGAAAAAAGCCTCCTTTTTCCTTATGAGACAACTGAAGCAAGAAGAATGACAGGTAAGCTTCAGACCTGAGGGCCAGAAGGTGAGGAAGAGAGATCTGAGATTAAAGTCTGGATTGCTCATTCAGTTTGCCAAACACGATTTCCTCCAGCAGCACCTTGGCATCTCACAAGAGCAGGGCAGGCAGCTGGCCCGTCCGTAGCTGTCGGAGGGAAGAGGGTGGCAACGGTCTTAGAGAGGCAGCATTTAGAGTGACTGTGGAGATGGAGGGAGCAGAGAGGCAAAAACAGCTGGGAATGTGGATGAAGGGGAAGTGACCGAGTGAGGCCATGTGGACGCACAGGAGGCTGGAACTGCAGCGCAGGGCTGAGCCGAGCGAATGTCAAAACACAGGGAGAGAAACAGCAAGAAGAGAGGGACATCAAGTTCCCAGAGGACCAGGTGAGGATGCTAGGGCACTGAGCAAATGCACCCTGACCTGGCCCCGGGGTACAACAGCCTTGGAAAGGAAAGACAGGCTGTGAGCCAGGAAAATGGAGGGGAGTCTGGGGTGATGCAAAGGCCCCCATTACAACCAGCCGGACACAGGGCAAGCACTTCAACAAAACAGCTCCTCCACTTGCGGCTCCTGTGGGAGGCTGGAGGGACAACACAAGGATCAGGGGGCATGTCCAGGAGGCATGTCCCATCCAACTCCTTAAAAACAGTGGCCATGCAATGGCTGTTTTAGTGATTCTGTGGAGAGGCTTGGGAACTATTGCTCTGCTCTTCCATCATTGACTCAGTGACACCTAAATGATTCCAAAATAAAACCAGGCCAGACAGAGTGCTGCACACCTGTAAATTCAGCAACTCGGGAGGCTGAGACAGGAGGATCACAAGTTCAAGGCCAGCCTCAGCAACTCAGTGAGACCCTGTCTCAAAATTAAAAAGAAAAAGGCCTGGGGATGTAGCTCAGTGGTAAAGTGCCCCTGGGTTCAATCCCAGCACCAGATCATCATCATCATTGCAGAATTTGTAATCACACCCGAAATGAATGCCTAAAAATTAAGGCCTATCACTCAGCTATTTAAAAGTAAGATAACTATCAGCAAACTTGAGTTATTTTACAAGGTAGTTGACTTGAAAGACTTGTTCAAACAAAGCTATTTGCATAATGAGAACTGCTAATAAACAGACCACAGAAAGGGATAGGCCAGTCAGCGTGGTTCAAATTAGCCCTGAAAATTCACAACAAACGCAGGAGATCTTTATGCTTACCGGTCAGCTAGAGACCAGGGCCTCCCCACACACGTTCAACTTGCTCCTGGTGAGAGTTCTTTTTTAAAATTTCTATCTGGCATATTATAATACATTATAATTTCACTATTTCTGAAGATTGAAGTTTCTCCATATATATACTTGGATAAAAGTTTTCCTGGGGGGGCTGAAGCAGTGGCTCAGCGGTTACGGCACTTTCTTGGCATGCGTGAGGATGTTCCTGCCTGACATGTGCAAGGACCCGGGTTCAAAACCCCCTTCTTAAAGAGCTGCCAAGTAGAGAAATGCTCTACTCATGACCTCAGACACATGACAAATGGCACTGCTCCTAACCAAATCACAAAGCAAGTCATTAAGAACATTACTATTCCCAGCAGCTTGGGAGGCTGAGGCAGGAGAATCACAGGTTCAAAGCCAGCCTCAGCAACTTAGCGAGACCTTGTCTCAAAAAAAAAAAAGGACTGTGGGTGTGGCTCAGTGGTTCAGCACCCTAATCCCCGATACCAAAAAAAAATCACTTCTTTGATTTCTCAGTGTAAGCAAATGTGTGCAAATATTCTCTTCAATTCCCATAGATCCATTCAATTTAACTTCTAAGTTGGTCAGCAAAAATAGTTCATGGAGGGGCTGGAGCAGTGGCTAGGTGGTTACGGCGCTTGCCTGGCATGAGCGAGTACACGGGTTTAAACCTCAGCACCCTTGTACACAACTAAGTGCCAGAGCAACAAAAGTCATGTGAAAAACTCAATAAAAATTGATTCTCTCCATCTCTCTCTATCTCTCTCTCATGTCCTTCTCTCTTAAAAAAAAAAAATCACTCTTACCCATTTAAAAAAAATTAGTTCGTGGAAATAGCTGAACACAGGACAAAAATATGGTCACACTCAGTTGCCTGAGGTGGAAAAAATGGTGGCAGCTTCCAACTTCCTCAAAACGGCAGCAGGGAGCTAAAGGACAGAGAGGGAAGGGCGGGAAGAGAACAGCATCTGGGCCTTCCCGTCAGTGGCACTTGGTGCTCGTTCAGGCCACCATTCCGCTACTCCACATCAGCCCACCAACCACACACAGTTAGACATGGAGCTGGTTCTAATGTTAACATTCAGCTTCCAGAAAAAGAACCAGCTTGGAGCAGGGGCTGCAAACTCAAGTGCTGCCAAGGGCCAGGTAGCACCCAGACACAAGGACAGAGTGACCCGCTGTGGGACTACGATAAACGAGGAACTCAGATATGTGCATGCAAAAGGAGCCTTGCCCTTGGCTCAGCCACCACTGCCAACGAGGGTCGCATAGTGCGATTTCACATTTTTAAAGAGGCCAGAGATCCAGATTTTTATGTGATTTCTCCTGATTTATTATCAATGACCAGAAAGTTTAAACTCCTCTGGGTTTTTTTGTGTGTATTTTTCCGTTTTGTTTTGTTTTAAAGAGAGAGAGGGAGAGTGAGAAAGACTCAATTTTACTTAGTTTTTCATCTGGTTTTCATTCCTCCGACACTTAGTTGTGTACATGGTGCTGGGGTTTGAACCCAAGTCCTCACACGTGCCAGGCAAGCATGACACTACTGAGCCACCACTGCAGCCCTAACTCCTCTGTTTTCTAAAACTCTGTGTGGACCAAGCAAAATAAGACTGTGGGTGGCCAATTTGTGACATCTAGGTAAGAGGTTAGAAAACTGGGCAAAGGTCAAAACCTGCAATCTCTTCTGATGTCCTAATAAACCCAGGAGGCTTGACACAGCCCCCGTCTCTTCCCAGCTGCACCTGAGGATGCTGAAGCAGTGCCCACCCGGCCACGGTGCTACTGTGAAGCTGGATTCTGGACACGGCCTGGTTCTGAGCCCTGGCTGTCCTCCTCGAACACTTCCTGCTACTCTAGACCAGCTGAGGGCGCGTGATCAATGGCCCTACATTTAAAGCACTTTGCACAGGTCCCGGGGCACAAAGAGAACTCAAAGACAGGGCAGAGCAGGAGCAGACTGTGCTCTTCTGTGTTCTTCAGTGAGTGGAAGATGTGGGCCGAATGATGAAACCCAGCATCTTCTTTAGACACGAGGACCTCCAGGGAGCTGCACCCATCCACGAGGCATCCGCACTTCACACCTCTACCCGATTTGTGCTCCAAGGCCGTTTTTTTATTTCTAAGGACATAATGGGTTCTTAAGGCTTTCATTTGACTCAACATGAAATTTTAAAGCTTTGTCGTACTTTTAGATGAGGGGGATCACGGAACAGCCACACAGTGCTACCAAATCAGCAAGGGTGGGACATGAAACCCACTTTTTCCAGAAATTCTACCCCACTCTGGGCTCTGCACAGGACCATGGAGTCGTGGAAAGCCAGACCCACTCATGCGTTTATGGATCCTGGGAGCATCGGACGCAGACCCAGAACCTAACCTTGGCTTCCTGAGTCCTCCTTTT
Organism: Aplodontia rufa; assembly: GCA_004027875.1. NCBI lineage: Eukaryota > Metazoa > Chordata > Mammalia > Rodentia > Aplodontiidae > Aplodontia > Aplodontia rufa. The sequence continues at coordinate 18,988 of PVKS010013071.1, read as the reverse complement.
GTACAACTGCACATGTCCCTGGGGTGTTTGTTTTCAGGGTGGCAGCCAAGGGGCCTTAACGCACAACTGTTCTGGGTTAGACTAACCAGTATCAGAGACAGATACAGGGCCCTGCCCTTGAGAACAAAATGCTCTCTCAACTAAGAGGACAGGCTGGGAACAGTTCCTATTTACCACCAGCAAAGCATTGCTTCAGCACGTTGCAGGGTTGGTCACAGCTTTTTCCAACTCTGTGACATTCTACTAGGCCGTTTAAAACACTGGCTTGGAGCACGAGTTCCAAACCCGCTTGAAAGCTTGTCTACCTGCTGGAAAAGCAACGGCGTCACTAAGCAAAAGGATCAATGATTTTAAAATAACACTGCCCGGTTTCAAACTGACCAACCTGCAAAGTACTGAGAAAATGTTCTTTGAAATGCAGCCAACTAGAATATAGATTGTGTCCTACATTCAGAATCTGGCTTTCTAGAAAGCATGGTTTAATGGCAAAGGATATAAGGCGAGCTTTGAGCAGGAGACTAAAATTAGCTCAAACCACAAATAACCTAAGCGCTTATCACTTCCTCATGACCAACTTACAAAAATCAGACGTTCAGGGCCCGAACAAAACTAAAGGTGTGATGCCACCGCAGGCTCCACCCTCAGTCAGAGCCTTCCCCTCCTGACATCAGACATCGCCAGAGGATATTTTACTAATCCCAAGGCAGGTACAAGGGAAGCATCAGACCCAGTGTCGCCCCGTACACAAAACAGCGTGTTCTCTGCAGTTCTTAAGTGGTTAGAAGAGCAGCCGCCTCGCCACACTGCAGATGGGAGATTTTCAATTTCAACGATGGCGCACACCCGTCCCCAGCTGCACTCACACTGACAGCCCAGAGTCTGCCTCCATCTTCTAAAGGCTTTCTACTTTCAAAAGCAACTTCTAACAAACACAGTCTCTTGGGAAACAAAATTTGTCGCCATCAAGCAGTGGAACAAGTCACAAAAGAAGACTTGATAAATATGCACCAGGGAAAAAAACGGCACTAGGTTCGTCAAACTTCGACTTCTTCACAGTGCTTCCCTCTGCTGTGCTCTGGGGGAAAGTCAAGCTCACAAAAAGGACGAGAACAAGCAGCAGCGGATGAGCACAGCACCTCCCAGCCCTACCGCTCCCGCTGCCTGCCGGGCTGTGCCTCAGTCCCAAAGCTGCTGTGGGCAGGGCAGGCAGGGCACAGCGTCAGGCCTGGGAGGCGCCCGCTAACTCAAGGATTCAAGAAAATGCACCTAGAGGATGCGATGGAAGGTTCGGAGATGCTCAGAAACCTGATATGACCGAATGCCCCTGGAAGGATCGCACACCATTCTGCTCCACTCCACCAGAAGGATGGCAACGGAGCAGCGTCCTGAGCGACAAAGCTCTTAACTCCAAGGTGCTGCTCAAATACAACTCACAGCAGGGAAACAGCCACGCAAAACCATGGCAACGGCAGCAAAACATCCTCCCTGCAGAGACCACTGGGTCAGGGAGCTCAAGCCCCTCCTTTCTTCTGCCTTCATTCTTCCAGAAGCAAATTCCGCCCTGAGCGGCTGAACAGTGCAGCAGCGCAAGATCTATAAGGGGACACACAGCAGTGACAGATGTGCCACCCGCAAGGGAACTGAAAGCTCATTTGCCAATCACACTAAATGCAATTTGCTCATTTGTTCTACTGACCGAAGATATATTCAGAAATGACTTCATCTTTTGACATTTTTAAGTAACTCCCTGTTCTTAAGAGAACTCCAACCACGTGGAGTAATTCTTAGATGTACATTTTCCTGTAAGCAATTCTGCAAGAGTGTATAATCCCGGGTGACCAGGCCACATGACAAAAAAAGTAGGCTGTCTTCAACATAGCAATTTTTATTTTAAAAAAATTTTTAAGAGAGTGAGAGGGCTGGAGCGGTGGCTCAGCAGTTATAGCGCTTGCCTGGCATGGGCAAGGACCCAGGTTTGAACCCCAGCACCACAGATACAACTAAGTGTCACAGCAATGAAAACCAGAAGAAAAAACTAAATAAAACTGATTCTCTCTCTCTCTATGTTCCTCTCTCTCTTAAAAAGAAAAAAGAGAGTGAGAGACAGAGAGAAAGAATTAATTTTATTTTCGTTTTCATTTGGCCTTTGTTTCTGAGACACTTGGTAGTGTACATGATGCTGAGGTTTGAAGCCAGGTCCTTGCGCCTGCCTGGCATGCTGAGTTACCACTCCAGCCCCAGTGTGACAATTTTTAAACAATGTTCTCCCATAAGAAGAAATGTGTCACCAAGATCCGTGGAGAAAAGCTCAAGGGACAGTGTTTCCCGAGGTGAGGAGTAGCCGAGTCACTGCTAATGGGCGTCACAGACAGGATTTTGGAAACCTGGTTCTGTCTGGCCCACCTTCTCTTTGCAAGTGGTGCCACTCGCCACAAAAGCCACAGACACAGCCCAGGCTTTTCCTTCTTCAGCTATGAAAGAAAAACAGATCTCAGAAGTGAAGGAGAAGAAGCCAGGCACAAGAGCACTTGGACCCAAAGTGACTTCAGCAAGTCACCCTGCACAAGGACTCATCCCAGCACAGCACTGGAGGAAGGGCAGGGGACAGCAGGTGTGCTCCCTTGTCACTGGGCTGACAAGCCTGAGGGTGACTGAGTCCATGCTGCAGAGCGGAGTTCTCCAAGCACTGATTCGACTACAGGGTATCTGTGAAACTCTCGCTGCCTTGGTAGAACCTGGAATGTCATTCAAAAGGAAAAAGAAGGAAGGACCGAAAAGTTGCTCCTCACAGTTGCTATTTTGTCTGCAGTGCACTTGTGCCAAAGCCTGAAGATCAGCATTTTGGGGGCTACACTCTTTTGTGGCTGCTGAGGGTCTTCCCTGTGAAATGGTCTTAGTTCCAGTTTTCAGACATTCAGAATTCACAAACCGCGGGCAAGCCACTCACGGCTATGTTGAGCCACCCTGGAAAAGGGGAAGGGGGCAACCAGTGAACTCCAAGGACCACTCACTCCCACATAGGGCGAAGCACCACGCCCAAGAGCTGGGGATGTGGGTACTTTCTTCTCAGACACAGCAGATGTGTAAGCTATCGTCTCATTCAAATGACACTTAGACCAGCTGTAGGCTTCTTTCTAAAATTACAACACAAAGGGCAGCTACTCTGTGTGTCTCTGGCTGGGGCTGAATCTTTCGTAAATTCTCAAGAATCAGTTCCTCTATCTTTTACAGGAAAACCACCCAATTGCTAGTTAGAGGAAAACTGCAACTATAACTGTGTCAGGGCTGCTCATTTTCCACATCACCGAACTGAAAGAACGCGATGTATTCAAAATGTTTAATGCCCCTTGGGAAAAGACCCGAGTCTTCTGAGTTGTTAAATGCATCAACAAACCTGTAAATTTTTGAGCCTGAGTGTCTCTACCCACACCTTACAAAACTGAGTGACCACTGTAGTTTTTACAAGGTTTACTTCGGGAACATAAACTTCTCTTTATGTTAATGACTTTTATTACTTGACTTGAACTTAATGATCAGTTAGTCCTGGGTTCATTTTTTTACAAAAGAAGAGACTGAGCCCAAAAAGAGGAAGGGACCCACTCAGTACTGCTAGAGCTGGGACTATGGCACAGTCAGACACCGAGGACATTAGAAAGAGCAGATTACCATCTACTCTTGGTATTAGGGTTGATCTGATCAAAGGCCAAAAAAACTTGCTTTTACTGGTTACAGTCTGAAAAAATATAGACCTTGTAAGGGTTGCTACTTTATGGAGAACCATGTTTTATAACCCTCAATCAAAAAATATTTTATGGCTGGACACAGTGACACATGCCTGTAATCCCAGCTATTCCAGAGGCTGAGGAGGGAGGACTGCAAGTTAGAGACCAGCCTGGGCAATTTAGCAAGACCCTGTCTCAAAATAAAAATCTTTTAAATGGACTGGAAATGGAACTCAGTGGTAGAGTGCTAGCCTATCTAGTGTGAGGTCCTGGGTTCAGTACCTAGTGTGGGGGACACATATAAACATACACAATGAATGAGTCCACACAAAGTCCCTCTAGAAGTCTAGTGAGAACAAGTCGAGAGTGATGAGATCAGAGTGAACCAACACCCCTCAGAGAGAGACATTAGCAGCTCCTGTTGCCAGGTAAGTTGTCTCACACCAAGTACATTTAAATGTACAGCTAGTGGGAAACAAACTGATAGTATTAACTCCAAAGCCACACAGCAGGCAAGAGTTAGGCCATGTCTCAAACTGGGTAGTTCTCTCTGCGAGTGGCCCTACCACGGTGCGAAGATGCGCCAATCCACTTGCTTCTCCTGGGACTCTGGAACTGTGTCTCACACATCCTTCTACACAGCCAGGCTGGCAAAGTCGACGACCACCACAATCCCAACATTTTCTGGGGACTTACTTTGTGCCAGCTGCAGAGGACTCTAAGATCCATGAGACGGACAGAAGAGGTGACCTCAGCGAGCCTGGGCTCCAGGAGAGACAGACCCGGGGTACGATGAGAAGAGAAGCTCAGAGGTGTTAGGGGACTGTGTGGAAACGCTCCGGAGGGCAGAACCCAGCCAAGGAAGCGTGCACCTGGGCTGGAGGCACAAGCTACAGGGAGCGGCCCGGCATCCTAGACAAGCACCGGGTGATGGGTACTGAGGAGGGAAAGATGCACCTTTTGGTACAGCTGGAAGAGAAGCTGTTGGAAGGGCAGGCCTGCAATCCAGCTGCCATGCTAGGGAGTCTGGACCTCAGCGGGTGCTATGAAGGCATGAGTAGCCACACAGAGAGGCTCGGGTTCTGCGTTCAAAACAAGTACTCAAGTGCTAAGAATACACGTGGTGGCGCAGGGGCAACGTGGAGATGCCCAGGGACTAGACTGACGGGAACCTGTGTCACTCATTTCTGCAGTGTGAAACTACAGACAAGTGCAAAATTTGAGGCCTATACCCCCAAGGTGGATGCCAAGGTGACCAACCAAAGAAAGGTGGGAGAGGGAATCACAGAGTACTCTGAGGTCCCCTGTGTCCCTGGACACTCAAACATGCACTCGGGTGCCAAGCCACACCGTCTGGGAACAATGCAGAATCCCAAGTTCCCTAAACACAGCAGCGTAAAGGAACATCCCAGCATTGGTTGTTACTGGGAACAAATTAACAAACACTGCAGGGAAGAAGGCCAAATTGGGCAAAATACACAAGAGCGCAGGGAGGCCCGAGAAAAGTATCACGGATCAAAAGCACGGCATAGACCGCAAACTGCCAAAAGGATTCTGTAACCAAAAAGATCAGGAGACGCACAGTTGAAAGAAAGGAAAAAGGGGGGAAGAAGACAGATGAAGAAAGACAGTTATTTCAGTAGTTCGCTGTCTGAAAATGGTCATGGGAAAGTTCTTATTCGTTTCTATCATGAAATTGAGCACACTTTCAATCGATCACGACATTCAACAATCGTGCTCCAGGTTTTGGGAGTCGTCACAGTAAAGTGGGCGTGACAGCAGGCAGGTAACTGGCAGCCAAGCCCATCTGCTTTCGTCTGTCTCACGCTGGCCTCCAGCTGGCTTTTCAGAACCACGCGATGTGGCCCGCTGGCCTCCAGAGGTACAAGCACTCATACAAATACGCCAGCAGCGCCAAGTGATAGCAAAAAGCTCTTCCCTCCCGTCCTTTCTCCTTGAGCTCTAGTGAATTCAGTATCGGCGCAGACTGTTACAAAGGTCTTTTCACCCTTTCCAAAGTGGATCAGATACCTAAATTTAGTTCACTCAAACCAGGGCTGAACGAGAACACTTAGATCTACTGGGTCACTGAAGATGACTAGGACTTCCCAATCTCTCCATGTCATTTCCGTTTGTCTTTTTTTTTTTTTAAGTGAAGTGAGTCATAGTGTATATAGATCTTTCTCCTCTGCATAGCATACAGTTTTTTTCCTCTGAAAAGAATGGTATTTAAACAAATATCATGGGGAAGTTCCAATATTCACCTTCTTGGAATATAAAAGTCGTACACCAGTATGGAATCTAGTGCATTATTGTTATAACATGGTTTTAACCTAGCCAGGCATTAGATCATAAAAACAATGTCAACTGGAAGAGAGGCCTATTTTACAAAGCCTTCCACTAACATGAATAAATCTTGCCTTCAAGTCACAAGCTACTGTGGCAATCTCCTTTATCCAAAACAATCAAATCGTTCATGCTGAAAAATAGAACTATGACAGAGAATCAAAGAAAAACAGCAGAACACCTGACCCAAGCCTCTTAACTACAGATGGAGAGCAGCGCACAGCTACCCTTCCCATCCACTGGCGCCCATCCTCCCCTCCTGGCTCCCTAAACCAGCCCCTTCTCAGCTGCGCTGTCGTTGGGACAGCAGGACCAGCTCCAGCAAGAGGCTTGCTTCTTTCTACCTTCAACTCCGGTTACATGAAGTCATCTAAATGCTGGAAAACAGCTTTAAAAGTCTTTACACAAGCCAGCAAAGCTGACTTTTTACACCTCTACCCGCTCAGGAGTGCTATTCTATCAGCACTGAAGATTAAAAACTGTCATGCTCACTCGATCAGATTGAGCTGCCCATCTCCACCTGAAACATTGTTGTCCAAGCTGCCACGTTCATCAGCACTCAGAAGTTCACCTCACCCTTTGTTCCAAGTTTGTGCATCTTTTTGTTCTAATTACAAAATAAGTTAGATAACAAGAAATGACCACAATGCCTTGCTTATGTGGTTTGAAGCAAAAATTATTTTTCTAATGATAGACAAGCGCAAAGCGTGACTTTGTGTGAGGCTCTCCTCATTATGACATGCTATGAAATATTTTTAAAGTTTCTACTAAGCATAAACACTTCTCTGAATTCTTAAAATTAATGATTTTGATAAATAGATATGACCCTGGAAAATCAGCCACTTTAGGTTCACTCAAGGTCACCTGAATTCTACATTTTTAGAAATGCCACAATAATAAAAATAAAAAGCCACTTTTAAATTTAAAAAGAAAAGCTTCTGATTTCCATTTTTTTTTTTTTTTTTTGTACTGGGAATTGAATCTAGGGGTGCTCTACCACTAAGCTACACTCCAGCCCTTTGCCCTTTCTAGTATTCATTTCAAGACAGGATCTCGAGAGCCAAGATTGGCCTTGAACTTGAGGTCCTCCTCTCCTGGCCCCCCTGAGTCACTGGGATTACAACCTTGCACTTGTGTCACCACCATGGCGCCAGGCTCTGCTTTCGATTTTAGAAAAGAAAAATATTTTCATGGTACAGGTGAGAAAAAGCCCACAGTGACAATTCTTTAATATCAAAAGAAACCATCTCCAGGAACATGACAATTCAGTAAAAAGCTGGGGAAATCTTAACATCTTGACTAATTTGTGGGGTTTAAATGTGGTGGAGAAATTTAGGAACAATGAGGAAAATTAACTGAAGATCCCATTCCATGCTAGTAGGATTCCTAACAGTTTTAACAATGCTTGGGTGTCAGGTCAGACCTATAACTATATGAAATCAAATTCAACCATAACTTATTTAAAATATGAACTTGTTGCCAATTCAGCCAGTTTCAGTATAAAAAAAGATTTCCCCTTAATGCCTCCACTTGTGATGGAGTGCAGTAACATCACCAGCTCCAACACTGCACATCAACGATTTTCATGTAAAGCCACTCTGGATTCTATCCCATTCAATCAGATACAGACAAAGTGTCCACATATTCTCAAAGTCTCTCGTGGAATTCATTCAATTAATTCAGAGACTAGATAAGGAACACAAATTCTATATATTGATCAATCATACTTAGGCAGATTACAGTGGTTATAAACATTAGTCTGTCAGAAGCTAATATACATTACAGCCCAAATAAAACTGTCAAATAAACTTAAAACCAAGGCTGCTCCAAAAAAGGCTTTGTTAGTCAAGCATACCAAAGAACTGCCTAAAGCTTTTTTCTTTTTTCAAGTGAAGCTCAAAATAGACTTTAATACTAGTTGATGGATCTCACAATTTGTCTTTCGAGCCTATAAACTGAAAGCCTATACGCTGAAAACAGAATACGCTGCCCTCCTCCCTTTACACAGGCAACAAAATCTATTTTGTACAATGCTTATTTAAGATACTGAGCAAGTGTGGTTTTAGTTAATCCTCACAACCCCCGCAATGACATTTAATCGGGAGTACATATTTTCTTTAGAAGATTTAGCCGCTTGTGAAAGAACCTCTTCTTGTTTTCAGTCTGGTGTTGTACAGATATGCCAGAAACCCGACCTTCCCGACTTTATTCTTGAACCACCCTAACCCACAATGGAAGAGGTCTCAGAAGACAAGACCATCTCATGCTCATTGTGACAAGGCGCCACTGCAGAGAGGCGAAAACCTTCACCTTCCCTACTCCCTGCTCCTTGGCCTGATACTGTCAAGCAGCTCCCGGAGCAAACGCCTCTTTCTCTAACAGCCCTTCCTGGTCTCCCTTCTCTAAGGCAGCCGGGCCTCGCGTGCGGTCACCCTCCACTGTGATAGGTGTTCTCTTCGCGACACTTTGTCACCATCAGAAATTATTTGCTTCTGGGTTCAACTGCCCTGTTGGACTCCAAGCTCCTCTAGAGACAGGGTCTCGCTCCCTGGAGCTTAGCGAGGAACCGGGCAGCGCACATCCAATAAATGAATGGACAGGAAGGGGGAAGGGGACCGGCATCCTGGGGACTGGGCGCGCACGGAGACCGGGCGAAAGGAAGCGAGAAGGAGGGAGGGGGAGGCAGCCTTCCCCCCAGGGAGACAAAGGAGGGGCGTCTGAGGTGCTCCGCACCGAAGAGGAAGCGGCAGGGGTGTTAGGTCACCCCCAGGGGACAAAGGGTGGGCGGGCGGGGGCGGGTAGCGGGGGGACCGCGCCGAGGGCGCCTCAGGGCTTGAGGTCACCCGGCTGGAGGATCCGAGGGAGGTGGGAGATCGAAGCGGCTGCGAGGCCCGGGCGGGACGCAGGCCCACGCAGGGACAAAGAGGGAGCGGGCTGGTCCGCGCCGCCGTCCGATCGGGTCCTGGAGCCCGAGGGCCGAGGAGGAGGGCGGGACCCAGAGGGGCCTCGGCGCCGGGGGTCCGAGGGGAAGGCTCAGCGGCCTAAGCCAAGGGCCCGCCGCGCTCCCGGGCGCTCCCGCACCTGGTAAATGGCCGCCCAGCTCCCGGCCTTGTCGATCTGCTCGAACTCCTTCTCCATCTCCATGACAGGCCGGGGCGGCCGCCGCGTCTCCCGCTCGGCCCACCGCACGGTCCGCCGCTCCAGGCCGCCTCGCGCTCTGAGCCCCGAGGCCCGCTACCAGCCTCCTCTCCCGCCGCTACCGCCGCCCAAGCCGCCGCTGCTACTTCATGTCAACCCGGCAGCCGGAAGTGCGCACGGCCGCCGCGGGCTCCGCCCCTGAAGCCGCAGGACCAACCAGCGCTCGAGGAGATAGGCAAGCACTTCCGCGGGGCGGGGCCGGGGGCGGGGCCGGGGAAAGCGGCCTCAGCCCCGCGAGAACTCCGGCTGCGCGCGTTCCCGCGCCCCTCCCGGCTCCCGGCCCGGGCGTGGCGCGCGCCCGTTGCCCAGGCGACCGTGGGGCTCCGCCCTCGGCGCGTGGGCTTGAGTTCAATGCCGGACCGGGCGGGTTGAGTCACGCAGTGAGTGACCTCGGGATGGTCACGCACCTTTCCTGCGGCGCCCGCCGGCCTCGACGCGCCCAGTGGGGTGTGAGTGGCGGGCCGCGCGCTGCATTGCGTCTCGGTTCTGCACTTTTTCGTGAAACTGGACAGAGCTGCGTGATACTCCAGGCTGCTGGGGAAGACCCACCTCTAAGGGTCGGGTGTCGGGTGTGCCTGGGCGCTGCAGGAGCAAACGGATGGGGTCCTGGGATGCTTTTCAGTGTTTTCCAAAGTAGCAAAGTGTCCGCAGACTGAACCTTGCAGCACAGGTTGTCACAGTCACCTGGGACTGGGGGGGGGGGGAGCCAGGCGGTTTCCTGGGCCCACCCCCGAAGGATTCAGAGCTTTGACCTGGGGCAGGAGGCTGCGCGTGTTTTTCATCAGCAACCCCAGCCGGTCTGAATACGCATGTTGTTGTTGTTGTTGTTTTTAAAGAGAGACAGTGAGAGAGAAAGATTGAAACAATTTTAATTTTCGTGTGGCTTTTGGTGCTCTGAGACTTCGTTGTGTACGTGGTGCTGGGGTTCGAACTCATGTACTGGCGCATGCCGGGCCAGCATTGCAACCCCTGAGCCACTGCTCCAGCCCCAAATACGCAGATCTTTGAAGAGCTGGTGAGGTTGCCTTCCGGTGAGCTCTAGTGTAAATCCTCCCTGAGCGTCCAGATTATATGGAGATGGAGGATTCCTTGGGATCAGAGGACCCTGGCATCTCGGGTCTCCTTCCCGGTTCCCATCACAAGTCTGCCCCGAGCGGCTGCCTGGTATTGCCGGTTGAATTCCAGTTCATTCCTTGGGTGCTTTGGCAGACACTCTACCTGGCATCCCAAGTTTTCTTTTCCACAGCCGCCCTCCAAAGTAAACACTGTCTGTCCCATCTTATAGTTGAGGTACAGAAAGACAAAATCACTTGTCCCAGACTAGCATTGCAAATTGGCTTGGGAACCAGGATTCTAACCTGGCTTGGCAGGAGAGCTAGTTTTGGAGTCAGGCTGCCGGTGCCCAAATTCCAGCTCTACTTAACACTGGCAGTTCAGCCTGGTAATCTCTACGTCTCTGTTCTCTGCTTTGTAAAATGAAGGCTTAGAAGTGCCCATCTCGTAGAGACAGTAGGAAGATGGAAGGAGGACTTACACTATTAGCATAGTGACTGGGTCAATAAAAGCCCTTGTCATTATATACCTCCAGTTAGCAGCAAGTGGGGAGGGACACGAATTCTTACTGAATAAATACAATTGATTGTACATGTGTATAGACATTTGCATATGTTATATATGTTTATACAATTATACATGTATTGGTTTTTAGCTGAGACATAAGAAAAGCCTTTGGTCACCCCTTTGAACTTGGGGGAAGGGGAAGGGGTGCTGAGGGAGGGGAGAGAAGCCTGCAGCAGGGGCTCGACTGCAGACAGGGAGGGTCAAGGCTGGCGTCAACCTCGTGATAGGCAATATCTTTTAGTAACTGAGTGTTCATAGGGGAAAATTACCATAAATTGCCTGTCATGGTGAAAAATTTGGGAGCTGCAAAGTTTGAGTCTTGGCCCATTTTAGCAATTCTCCAGGTTCCCGTTCTTTCCCTGCCCTTATTTGTGAACTTGAAGATGAATTTCTCTGGATTCCTCTGCACCAAGAGCTCCTTGGGGGAAAGGAGAACAGGGCTGGTTCATTCCTACCCTGTACACAAGATAGGTAAGTAAATAAATCAAGTGCCCCTCCTGAGCCCAGGCTGCCCTCAGACCTGCACGAGTGCTGCCCAGTGACTGACCTGGCCTTTGATAAGGCCAAAGCTCTGGGCAGGATCTTGGTGGCGGTTACGGGTAAAGACAGGCTCAGACAGGGCCCAAGTTTGGGCTCTTCAGTGACTCCACCGGTTTCCCGGGGCTGCTGTAACAACTTACCACAAATTGGTGGCTTAAAATAAAGTTATTCCCTCACAGTCCTTGAGGCCCCGAGTCTGAAATTAAGGTGTTGACAGGGCCATGCTCCCTCGGACAGCTTCAGGGGAGACCTCTTCCCTGACTCTTCCAGCTCTGGTACCCCAATCATTCCTTGGCTTATGGTCATATAACTGCCACCTCACCTCCGCCTGGCCTTTACATGGCTTTCTCGTGTCTGTCAATTCTCCCTCTGTTTCATTCTTTTTTTCTTTGAGGTGCTAGGGATTGAATCCAAGGCCTTGCATGTGCTAGGTAAACACTCTGCTGCTGAACTACACCCCAAACCCTTTTTACATTTCATTTTGAGATGGGGTCTCCCTAATTTGCTGAGGCTGGTCTCAAACTCAAAGTCCTCCTGCCTCAGCCTCCCAAAGAGCTGGGATTCAAGGCCTGAGCCAGGACATCCAGCTTGTCTCATTCCTGTAAGGACACCTGTCACTGGATTTAACCCTAACCCAGAATGATTTGGCAACTGCAGATAATCCAGGCAATCTCAAGATCTTTAAATCAGTAATATGTGCAAAGATTCTCTTCACAAACATGATCCCATTCACAGGAAGAGTGTGTTAGGACTTGGATGCATCTTTCTGGGGGGCTACTGCGTGACCCACTATAGTTGTAGAAGGTGAAATCTTATTGCAAATATTAATCCTGAATGCAATCCCTAATTTCAGGTGCCAGCTTGTTTGCCCTCATTTCTATTTTTCACACAGCAGCAGCCAGAGAGAGCTATGAATCTGGATCATGAAGCCTCCCATGCAAAACCCCCCAACAGAGACCCAGCCTCTTAGAAGAAAACCTTTCCCGGTCCTGGCACCTCCTGCCTCCCTGCCTTTCCTCATCCATCTTCAGTGCACCCAGCTGTGTCCACCTCAGGACCTTTGCACCAGCTGGTCCTTCAGCGTGGGTCACTCTTGCAGATCTTCTCAGCCTCAGGTCTCCAGTCCAGTGTCACCTGCCCAGACAGGTCTCGGGGATCCCTGTCTGGCACAGCCCCCGGACATTCTCTTCTGCAGACCTTACCATCTGCATCTTTTTATTTGCTGGCTTGTTTCTGCAACTCAACTTCTTGTCCATGTCCCAGGAACCTAACATTTGGTTGGGAGAGGGGACTCAGGGGTCTGAGTCTTCTGTGACTTGGAGGCTGGACTTTCCCTGTTAAGTTCCACTGGCTCCCTGGAGACCTGACCAGAACTAGCCGCGCCCTCGGGGCCCCCAGCCATGTGATGATGGTAACTGGGAGTCTTCGATGACTGGTTAGAACATAAACAAACGGTCCTGTCGTCATGATGGCTAAGCCCTCTTCCCGGCAGGCATGCCTGAGGACTGGCCTTTCCTTGGAAAGGCCCTAGGAGTTGTCGGTGGAGAAGGACAGTGATCACCCAGCCTTGGGTGGGTCGCTGATTCCTGATGGCGCTTCAGCAAGCGTCCCGGTGAAGTCGGTCCTGGTCTTCCTGGGAGGCAGCAGCGTTCAGAGTTCAGGATCCAGAGGGAGCCAGCCTGGGACTCTAATGAAATGTCACTTGAGCTGAGAGGCCCTTGCTGAGCCGTCCTCACATGCAGCACCCTGTCACCTGACCATTTTCCTCAGGTGATTTGATTAACTCCCCAGCGTTGCCACGCGGTACTGTGGCATATGTTTTGTGTGTTTGTCAACTGTCTCTGCCACTAAGTGTCAACTTCATGAAGAAAGGAGACTGAGTGGCTTTGATTCAGTGCTGCCTCCCTAGTGGTTAAAGCCAAGGCCCTAGAAGCTGGAAGAGCAGGGTTTCAGCCAAGGCCGCAGAGGGCGGAGGGTGTCAGCCAACAGTGTTACCTTAAAGTTTCCATTTCCCCCGCAACCCTGCAGACCTGCTGTTATCTCCATTCCGCAGAAGAAAACAGCTGCCCAGGGAGAGTTAAGACACAAAATCAATGAGCACCAATACGCAGAATGCTAGCCTGGAGGGTGGAGCAATGCGGCACAGCTGGCCAGAGTTTCTAAATCCTGGGTCTGCTGTTCACAATCTTTCAGGCCTGGGACAAGTTGCTTAACCTCCTGATACCAGCCTAGATGCTTTCCTGTGAGAAAACCCAACTGATGATGGCCTTTGCAAAACGGAGAATGGCTTTTGCAAAATGGGGAATTTACTGGCGCTTGAAAAGGGAAATCCACAGGTGGATTGCTTCAGGCGTAGTTGGATCAAGGCGCAATGTCATCATGACTTTCTCTCTCTCTTTCTCCCTCTCTCTCTCTAGCTTGCTTATCTGCTTCTCTCTTGCTGGCTTCACTCCAAGGCAGGCGCACCTCCCTAGATAACCAGGATGGCACCAGCAGCTCCAGGCTCACAGCCTACTAGCTCACCAAACTCAGTGGAAAGAACTTCTTTTTCCCAGTGGTCCCAAGCACACATCCTGGCCCCGAGTCTCATTGGTCCAGTTGAGACATACAAGGCATCTCTAAGCCAATCTCACTGTCCAAGGGAAAACTTGGCAAATGAAGAAACTGAGGCTCAGAGAGGTCAATTACATAGCCTAGGACACACAGCTAGGAAATAGTAAAGTAGAATTTAACTGCAGGGGTCTGGTTTCAGCATCTGTGTTCTTAGTCATGGTGTTATGCAGTCTCCCCAAGAACTCCCAGGAGCTCTAAACGTAGCAGTAATGACAATGAGGATGATACTGATTGCGAGAGTTAACTCTCGCTTGGCAACAACGCAGTGAAGCCTGTGCTATTTTGATTACCTTCACAGAGAGGTTAAGTAACTTGCTCATGGCCACAGAGGTGAGAAACAGTGTGCCCAGGTCTGGAACCCAGTCCAGGTCTATATGCCACTTCCAGTTCTGAAATTCTGTTGCTGTGTATAAACTCTGCACCATCCCAGAACTCATGGGGAAGGACCGCTCCGAAGCTCCTCGCTCACCGCCTTTCTCACTGGGCTCTTCCCCATCTCTCCACCCCGAGAAAGCGTTTCAGACTCCATTCCAAGCCATTTAAAATAAACACTCTCCCAAGCTGGCTGTCTTGTGGGAGTGCCTTCCTGGTGGCAGGAGGAGGAGGTGTTCAGGGGAACTAGGGGAACCGCCTGTGTTCTGAGAAAGGCGGGTCGGAGGCAGGGAAGATTCTAGGAGCAATGTTGGACCCAAGGTTAGAAATCAGCCTGGCCTCAGCGTCCAGCAAAGGAGGCTCCTGGGGAAGGTTTTCAGAGGCCACAATAACATCCCCACCCTCTGGTTCACAGGGTCAGGGTTGGTGACACTTGTGTCTGAGCCGTTCTGGGTGCCAACTCTGGAATCTGGCTCTTGGGCAAGTTCCTTGCCCTCCCTGATCCTCAGTTCCCCATCTTTTACGTAAGGCAGGGTGTGCGTGTGCGCATGCCTGGCCTCTGGATGGCAAGGACTCGGTGACCTTGGCTGCCCGGTGTGAGTGACAGTGGGCCGTCCACCTCCACCCCACCGCCCGGATGTGTGCAGACAGGGGCTGGGTATGAGGGTGGACGAGAACAAGCCTGGAGGAGCCAGGGACCCTGACCCCCATGCTTCACACTGGTGGCACAGCCGGCTCTTCCTGGCCGCAGCGGGCACCACGGACCTCCTCTTTGTTAAAGGCCCGGCTGGGGATCTCAGTGGCAGTAACTGAACCTCCATTCCACTCAATCCAGCCTCACTGGGGGCTGCTGAGGAAAAGGGCTGGGTACCCCTTCCAGGTGGAGATGGTGTCAGGACAGCGTGCTCGTGTAGGCCATTGAGAGCAGAGGGCAGTGGCGGCTCTGGAGAAGTGGTCCATGTGGTTGCCCCGCAACCTTGCAGATGGTCTAGGGGCTGTGAACATTCCCCAGAGAGTCTGAGTAATATCCTGCAGAAAGAACCTGAGAGCAGTTTGGTCTTCTTAGAGTCACAGGGTCCTGTTGTTAGTTAGATATTAAAGAGGAAGCTGGAAAGTTATGGGACAGCTGGGGTCATAAACAGTGCCCAGCAAATGTTAATTCCCTCCTGAGGCCCACTCATCGGTCCTCTCCCCCTTCTGGGCTGATGGGGTGGAGAGAGCGATGGCCCTGGCACACCTCCTTTGGGCTGGCTCTCGAGCCTGTCACTGGAGCCTGGCTCATGGGCCACCGTTGCCTGTGTGCTCCTGGAATGGTTCCCCATCGGAGGAAAGTCCTGCCAGGCTGAGACCTAAGAAGCAAGGCAGGAAGCTCCTAGGTCCTTGACAGCATCAAGTGGCCCCTCCCTGCCTGGGGGCCACCCAGCTCCGACCCCAAAGGTCTTTGCTGGTCACACTGGGGGCTCAGCTCCTGCGTTATCTGTAGCCACGGGTGCTCAGTCCTGGTCTTCTGCTGCCCCTGGCCTCGCTCTAGCCACATTCCTCCCCCCAGCAGCAGCTGCTCTGGAACTCAAGGTCTTCAGGAAACCACCCGAGCTAACTTGCCACCACTGTCAGAATCTCCCTCGTCCCCGGACTTCTTCATTTCAGGAGGGAGATCTGTATGTGGAGGGGTGAAAGCAGAACTCCAGCCTGCCTGTGAAGCCCCGTTTGGGTGGCGCTCCACGCTTTCATAGTGGCCTGGCCATTCCCATGTGCGTCCAGCCACATGGTACTCTGTGGTTCGTCCCCAGGGCTGGCTCAGGGCCTGGGCGAGAAGGAGCTTGCCCCCAGATTCCACCTCCCTCATTAGAGCCAATTTCCGCGCCCACACAGCTCCTGCGTCACTGTGGGACAAGACGCTTCTTGCCAGGAAGGAGCCGGGGCAGGAGAGGCCAAACCAGCTCTCGGATCCAGGGCAGCTCTTCTTCAAGGACTACCCTTCCTCTGCCCTCTGGGCACCCGGGGCTTCTTGAAAACAGGAAGAAGGAAGGAGGGAGGGAGAGGAGAAAACTGAGTGTTTCAGTCATTGTAAGAAGAGCTGAAGAATTGGAGAAGGGCTTCAGGCCCGCCTCCCAGGCTGGGCTGTGAACCCAGCTGGGGTGAGCACCTTCTGCTGGCTCACTATTTTTTTTTTCTAATTACAAAACTACCACATTTAATGAAGACAGTTTGAACAACAGGGAGAGAGAGGCACAAGTCACTTTTTGGTCCCTTGTGAGCCTTGAGCCTACCTTCACCATTTCTTTTTTCTTGGTGCCAGGAATTGAACCCAGGGGCACTTAACCACTGAGCCACACCTCCAGCCCTATATATTTATTTTATTTTATTTTATTAGAGAGAGAGAGAGAGAGAGAGAGAGAGAGAGAAGGACAGTGTGAGAGAGAGAGAATCCATCTTTATTGAGCCTTTCACATGACTTTCATTGCCCCGACACTCAGCTGTGCAGGTGGGTGCTGGGGTTTGAACCCGCGGGCTTCTGCATGCTGGGCAAGTAATGCAATTGCTGAGCCACTGCTCCAGCCTCACGTTTATTTATTTTAAAGAGAGAGAAAGAATCAGCTTTATTTAGTTTTTCACGCGGCCTTCGTTGCTCCGAAACTTCGCTGTGTACGTGTCGCTGTGTACGTGGTGCTGAGGTTGGAACTGTGTCCTCACGCATGCCAGGCAAGCGCCCCAACCACTGAGCCACCGCTCCAGCGCTCCCTTTATATTTTTTTATTTTGAGACAGGGTCTCTCTAGGTTGCCGAGGCTGTCCTTGAACTTGAGATCCTCCTGCCTCGGCCTCCTGAATCGCTGGGATCACAGGTGTGCGCCACCCTGCCTGGCCATCTTCGCCATTTCTTTTCCTCTCCCGGTCTCTTCGCCTCTAGCTCCAGGTCCCCTTTTCCGCAGCCGCACCCCATCTTTCACTCCGGCTGCCTGTCTTTCTCTGCGTCGCGCTTGAGTGTTTCACGTCTTCCTCCTGCACCAGGGACCTCCCTCTCTTAAGCAACCGGTCTACATGGTCCAAGCCCCATCTTTTGACCCCGCGGGACGAGTCCTGTCTCTTGCACCACGGTCTCTGAGCAAGCGGGAAGCCGGGCGCATGCGCGGACTCCGCTTGCCACTTACCTTGCTCAGCACCGGGCCCTGACCTCCTCTCCGCTCCCCTTCCCCTGGTCGTCTCAGGACTGCTTCCACCGCAGGGAACGCTGATGAGACCAACAGGGGATGGGCGCGACCGAGCCCTAAGCCCTCGGCATTGCCCTTAGTCCCCTGGAGTGCACCCAGCTCCTCCTAGGTCCTGGCCAGGACTTCAGGCTCCAGGAGCAGCTCGCGACAAAGGGGAGGGTGCTCAGAGGACAGCAGTCTCCCAGGTCCCAGCTCCCAGCGGGATGGAGCCCATTGGCCCTGTGACCACCTGCCGCTCAGTGCAGCCCTGGTTCCTTTTGTTCCCTCCTCCTCAGGGCCTCCCAGGACCTCCTCTCAATTGCTTGCTCTCAAATCCCTGTCTCCGGATTGGCCTTGGGCTCTTGAGGGACCTCGGTCATACAGAGACTTTGGTTTTTTCTTTTGTCATCTAAAAGGCTTCAAATGGAAATGTTTTCTTCTGTTAACCAAAAATTTCTGCTATCTTTAAAAAGCAGCTCATGCCAACATCCAGTCCTCCGAAGAACAGCGAGGCCCATTACGCCTGCTTGGTGTCAGGCACTTAGCATAGGCAATAAGGTGGCACTAGGGGTACACTGAGTCCCTCAGCCTAAGTGCAAAGGTCACCCAGCAGCTAGCGCCAGCTTCCTCCCTGAAGGGTCCACCGTGGCGCAATCTCAGACTCCTCCACCCCACTCCTGCTGCCCAGGGAAGAAAAGAGGAGGAGCACACCTTTCCCCTCCAGCCCCTTAGCGCCAGATCTAAGCCCCTGGAGTCACTGCTGGGGGCAGTGTTGGGTAGAGAGGAATTTAAATAGAATCTGAATCAAAGTTGTTTCTTCAGGGAATGTTTATTGAGTTATAAAACATATACAGATGGGACTGGAGTGGAGGCTCAGCGGTTACGGCACTTGCCTGGCATGCGGGAGGACGCAGGTTCAAACCCCAGCACCAGGTGCACAGTGAAGTGTTGGAGCAACGAAAGCCACATGAAAAACCTAAATAAAATTGATTCTCTCTCTCCCTCTCCCTCTCTCCCTCTATCCCTCTCTCTCTTTAAAAAAATATGTATATGTATATATAGAGAGAAGTGCATAGATGTGCAATGGTAGAGAAGCATTCATTACACATTACACATACAGTAAATGCAGTGTGTGTGTGTGTGCATGTGTGTGTATGTGTGTGTGTATGTGTGTATGTGTATGTGTGTATGTGTATGTGTGCGTATGTGTGCATGTGTGTATGTATGTGTATGTGTGCGTACGTATGTATGTGTATGTATGTGCGTATGTGTATGTATGTGTGCATGCATGTGCATGTATGCGTGTGTGCATATGTGTGTATGTGTGTGCGTATGTGTGTATGTGTATGTGTGTGTATGTGTATGTGTATGTGTGTATGTGTATGTG
>PVKS010013070.1:0-51954 GCA_004027875.1 Aplodontia rufa | reverse complement strand
ATTTCAGAAGTGTACCCCCTTTACTGTGAACTGTTAGTTACCTTTAAAAATTTCCAACACCTCATATGCTAATAGAAATTTGTCAATATATACAACCAAAGCTTACAATAAACAGTATTGAATTAGTTATTTAGAACAGACTATAATAGACATTTGAATTCAGCCTATGAAACTAATGGTAGTGATAAACAATATTTTCAGCAACACTAGTATTTAACTATCACATATGTCAGACTTCAAAAACATACAAGTATTATTCAGATTGACAATCACAGTGGTAATCATTATGCAGCCTTAATAGTGGGGGGGTTGAAGAGTGTTAACTAACTGGGAGTCAGAAAGGGAGGATAATGCAAGTGAAATTTAGAGAGGAGATTATATTGACCAATTGTAGACAGTGAGAAAGTGAAGGAGGTAAAGGATTTGCTGTTGAAAGAAAAAGAACTTAATAGAAAGAAAAAAAGGGAAAAGAAAAGAAAATTTAAAATAAATAAATAAAAGAGAAAAGAAGAAAAGAAAATACAAATCACAAGGGAAGCTTAGATAGCTGTGGCCTAATATAGGAAGAGTTAAAGAGTTATTACTAAGATTTGGGTGATCATTAAGGGAAGAAGGTCTCCCTGGTGAATTATGCTTGTCAGGAACAATATACTTCAAATACTATACGCACTGACCAGAATCCCTCTTCTCAGGAAGGAGGACAAGGATAGACAAGATAGGCAAGAGGGAACAAAAGAGACAGTAGAGAGAAAGGAAGAAAATGAAAAAGAAACCTAAGAATAAGCACATGGCCCAAGCCAACCCTCCCTAGCAGTCTGCTCTCTGGGAAACTCATCTGAGGTGGGTGACAAGAAAGTAATTACACACAGGGGCTCAGGTTTCTTCATCTAACTCTCTCTGCCTAACTGTGGTGAAAGAGGCAGAGTCTTCTTAGGGATTCTATCAGAGAGAGAAAGAGGCTTCAAATTGCAAGATGGTAGCTTCCTTCTTTCCTTGGGGCAGAAATAATCTTTCTTACTGCTGGAACCATCGACTGCATATCATTAGTCCATGGCTCTTTCAGGGTGGTGAGGAGGGGGCTGGGAGCACTGGGAAAGACGGTGGAAAGATCCTAGGAGAATTCTTGATTTGCAGGACACTCCTTCATTACATGACATCTGGATAATCTAGAGACCCCCCGCTTAGCTAGACCTCAATTTTGGAATAACTGTCCTGCACATTAACATAGTAATTGATGCTGAGTAGTAGGAATGTGTTGGGTAAACACAGAAGCTAGGTTATCTAAGGAAGTAAGACAAACAAAATAAATGCAAGAGGGGATCAGTCTATGATCTTCAGAAAGGGAAGAGGAAAATAACATTTGAAGAGCATCCTCGTATACGGAAATGTTTTCTGAACCTTTTGAGCACTCTGATCAATTCTGCCAGCTGCCATTTTATTATTTATATACTCTTTGCCTTTAAAATCACTCACTTAAAAAAATCACTGAGCTTCATGAAAAATAGAATAGTTAAAAATCATGGGTTTGATATGCCAGTGGTAGTTTTTCCATACATACTGCTATAAAGACATGACTATTAAAATTCATCTTTATCCACATATCTCTGAAGTCATTCAGGCCACCGTGCTGCACTTGGATAGCAATCTTGGTCTCCAGAGAAAGATAACAGAGACAGATGTCACTACGAATGAAGCCACAGCAAGCAACTGACTTTGCATTTCGGTAATTCATCAATGCTTCCCCCTCTTCCACCCAACTTGCACACTTGTCAAAGTTCTCATTTGGCATCAGAGACATTTTTCCCCTTTTAAAAGGACTCAAGCACAGGATGAACAAGGAAGAGAACTGAGCATAAAATGAATTAGGATGACAATCATCAACTTTCTGTCACACCAGTTGTGGGGCCACAATGATTTCCTTCATTACTACGAATGGAGGCAGGCTCGATGGTGCATGTCTGTAATCCCAGAGGCTCTGGAGGCTGAGACAGAAGGATCATAAGTTCGAAGCCCACCTCAACAATTTAGCAAGGCACGAAGTAACTTAGTGAAATCCTGTCTCAAAATAAAAAACAAAAAGGGCTGGGGATGTGGCTCAGTGGTTAAGTGCCCCTGGGTTCAATCTCTAGTTCCAAAAAAAAAAAAAAAAAAAGAAAGAAAAGAAAAGAAAAGAAAAAGTAAGAAGTCTAACGTACCACAGGTGTCCCACTTAAAACATGGTCTTTGGCAGGATGTATCCCTCCATCTAAAGCATTGTGTTTTAAGATAAAGTGAAATAAAATTAAATGAAACACGAATTTTCATGTCATCCTTCTTTTTTCTCTGTCCTGTCCTCCACTACCTCCTTTTCCATGCCGGATTCTTAAACCTTTTCTCACTCTGCGTTCTCTTCATCCTGACCCAAAATTATGTATATAGTTTCTATCTTTTCCTTATTCATAATGAAGCCTGCTTTCTTGGTGTATGCTTAACCCTGATATATGATAGATTGATTGATTGCTGCATTCGTGCCTATTTCAGAAGCAGGTTTTGGGGAAGATTTCCCCAACAGGAGTCCTATATCCAACAGCTTTTAATGGTGGGTCTGGCTGCCCTGATTGGATTGTACTTCCACTAGGGGGCACTCTTCCCTTTCGATGCCTACAGTCTATCTTAACTGCAGGTAAAGATTGCAATAGTAACAATAGCAAGGTTGCTTTCTTCCTGGAAATAGCTGCTACTGGATACAGATTTAGGGAGATCATTACGGATATACCAGTTAAAAAGAAAGCAACTTGGTTGGAGCAGCAAATCCACCCAATTTTGAAGACCTAATTCAGTTGACAGCCCTAGCCGTGGTTGCCATGGTATTCCCTATGCAGTGATTTTATGAGATTCTTCCTATCCTAGTTGCTGGTTAATAAGATTTTCTCTCAATTCAATCCAGAGTCAGGAGAGTCTTGTGCCACAGGTATGTTCATATGACTGATCCCAGATTTGATCTAATGTATTTTAAGCCCAGCAAGATCTCAGGTATCGGTCCTAACCTATCACTATGCCAACAATTAAAGAGGCTCAGAGAGGTGATGTTTGTCTAGACCACACAGTTCAGGAGGCAGATCTTAAATCCTTGTATATCTACATCTTCTTTTCCAAATACCTTCTTCCAGCTTTTGGTGGTGTCTTTTATCAATAGGATTTTTTTTCTTTTTTTCCTTTTGTGAATCTTATAGGATTCACTATATTCAGACCTTCAAGATTTTACTCAGACACTAGATTATAGTCTTTTCTACATTCCTGGGCTGACTATAATTTTTTAAAAATAATTCACAAATACTGAACGCTGAGTGGCATTCCCTGGGCCCTTGAAACCTGAGCTATGGTGACTAGGACATGTGTCTCAATGTGTGGAGACTCTGGTGTTAAAGTACTGGCTATACCTGTGGCTTAAGTAAAATGAAATGTGGAACCATGGGGAAACTAAAGGGGGAAACCATGGTCTGGCACCAGTCTTGGCTTGTTCTGTCATTACACTTTTGTTCTTGATTGTTTGATGATGAACCCCTCCTAATTGTAAGGCCGTGTCTATCCAATAAAAAAAAAAGACACAGGCCTATAATGATTGAATTGCTCATTTCCATGAAATTCAGGATGTTTCCCTCAATACAATTAAAATGTTATTTGTTCTTTCTCCAAAAGATAAAGAAAGAAAGAAAGAAAGAAAGAAAGAAAGAAAGAAAGAAAGAAAGAACGAACACTGGCTATGCCTCAACGATTGGGTTACTTGGACAAAATTAGTTCATCTTCTTGGGTTCTTCATTTCCTTTCCTGAAACTTTTGCCTAGCAGCATGGAAACAGTGTTGAGCCAGAGGCTTCTGTGCATAACTTACGCTCCAAATAGCCCTCTGAGGTAAATACTATTATTACCAACCCCATTTTCCAGAAAAAGAAACTGAGACTTAAAGAGGCCAAGCAATTTCCCCAAAATCATACAGCTGGTGTCAGGCTGAGCAGAAGCAGCCTGGAACTCAGGTTTTGAAGACTTTCATCTTAAGCAGGATGAGGCCTTCATCTGTTAATGTGCATTTCGACTCCTCTACCATCCTAGCTGGCCTCGCTGGCTCTAAAGCTTGACATTCTCATTTCAAACCACGGAGAGAATGCGGAAAGGAAATGTTTGAAGCAAAAATAATATGACATTTGAGAGGCAGTGAGTATGTTGTTATCAGGGGACATGGGTTCATGTCCCTTCTCTCCCACACACTGTGCGTGATCTTAAGCAAATCACTTCTCCTCTCAAGGGCTGTTTCCTCAACTGAGAAATGAGGGGGTTAAATGAACAAACCCCAGCCTCTCAGTTCTCACATGTTGCACCCCAGGGCAGTGTATGCCAAAGTCACCGATCTTTTGATCTTTTTTCTCTGCTGAGTCCAGCCCCAAGTGTTCAGCGCTCCCCCCCCCCCATGCCCACCCCACCTGCTTTCCTGCCTGAGTTTCAGCTTACTTTTTCCTTCCTCCTGCCCTTCAGCTCCCTGACTGAGGAAGCTCTTTTCTTCTATTTGGTGGAGCTCATCCAGAAAAGTCAGCAAAAGCAAAGAGGAGACTTTCTAGAATCTTGCTTTCCGGGGTGCCAGAGCTGTGGCTTGCTCAGGAATTGAATAAGATTCTGCTTCGTGCCTACGTCCACCACGACGGAACCATGCTGCAGAAATATCATTTGGAAGCTGGCTGGGTTACTCATGGAAAGACAATGGAGCTTGCAGGCAATGTCACGTTGGATCTCTGAACACACTGCTGATGCTGTCACCCTTTTCATCAAAATGATTGAAAATATATTTCTAGACAGAATAGAGGGTCCTGTCTATATTGAACTGCAATATTGGTCTTATTGTTCCCGGTTGAAGTGTTTCAGCCTCTAGTACACAGTTGCTCCTCAATAGAAGTTCATTATTGCTGCTGATAACAACTGTGGATAAACAGAAAAGAAGTTCCTATTTCATGGGGGGGAGGAAAGAATCTCATTCAAACCAAGAGAGAGTGAAAATTGCTCTTGTTCAGCAGCTTTGCAATCCTTGTTTTCCCTTTTTGCTGGAAAGGGAGCCGAGTTTAAAAGCTTTTCTTGGTTTGATTCTTTTCCCTCCTCAAACTGAAATAGAATAGCTATTTAACTGGGAACTCATGTCAGTTGGTTAACAAAACACACACGTGCATGCACACACACATACACATCTTAGCATCCTCATTATATAAAAAAAAAAACCCACCATGGCAGAACCATGGTGCAGAAATATCATTTGGAAGCTAAATCAACTAAAAATTAGCAAGAGAAGAAATTTCAATGTTCCAGTAGACAAGTGAGAGCAAAGGATATGAAAAGACAACTAATAAAGAAAGAACCACATCACATAAAATATTCAACAGACAGCTAATAAAAGAAGTTCAAGTTAAAACAGGATATAGTGGCTCTTCATCAAATTAGAAAAGACTTTAAGAATTATATCAAAGGAGGTCCTTGCTTTTCTGTGGTGATTTCCTGGAAAATATCTATGAAATCCAGATATAAAAAAACCTAACAATGGCCTCACATGTTAGCTGAAAGTTGACATCATTTAGCTGTCTAGCAACAGAACCTTTTTTGGTTTCTATCTCTATGCCCCACCTGCACCCTAATCAATACTACTGTCTGTGAAAGGGCCTGTACAATCAAGAAGTCAGCATTGCTTTTAAAAGCGTGTGCAAATCGCTTTGTTTCCTAAGTTCCTCCTTAGAAAAAGGTTACTGGTATTCAGACTCTTAAATTTTACCTTTCTTCTAAGGAACTGTTTTTCTTTGCCCACAACCTTGAAGTCTGTATTAATAGATATGTACATGCATGGTAAGCTTTAGATGTGGGAGTGTCCTTAGAAATATCTGATCCAGATGGTGATTTGACAACTGAAGAGTGACACTCGCAGAGCTCTTTTTGCCATAAATTATTTCCTTGGAGTAAAGGTCACAATCACCAGTATCCACGTGGTACCTACTTGACTCTTCGTAAAGAGACATGTGGTCTTTGATACCTGAGTTCAGGAGGTTAGAGCTGTGCCCTCCCAAGAGTGGACACAGAATGATGTACTTGGGTGTTTTAGGATTTTGTGTTTTGGATGTTTGCTTTCTACCTTGTCTTGTTTATTAATTTCCATTTTAATATTATAATGTGTAGGTTGGTGTAGTAGTTCATCTAGTGGGGGTGTCTTAGCTAGTAAGATAGTATTACCAAAAGGTTTATAGAAACCTGGGTTGGAGGAGACTGAGTGATGACTTCTCTAATCCTGTAAAACTGGGGGGAAGTAGGGCCTTGGGAGTAAAGGGAGGAAGCAAGGCTGGCTGTGGTCATAACGAGGGGCCAGCAAAACTCCTGGCGCAGGGGAGGGACATGCCATTATGACACTAAGACAACTGAAAAATTCTGCTGAATCAAAAGGACATGCTGGCACTCAGGGGGAGGTGTCCACTTTTTCTTTTTTAAGAGAGGGAGAGAGAGTGAGAAAGAAAGAGAAAGAGAGAATCAACTTTATTCAGTTTTCCATGTGGCTTTCAATGCTTGGACCCTTTGTTGTGTTCGTGGGTCTCAGTGAGCGGGGTCCACTGGGAGTTCAAGGCAGGAAGCCAAAACAAACTGAAAGGCACAGCAATAGAAATACCAGCCCATCTAGCCCAGACCCAAGACTTTAATATCATAAAACATCAGGGACCTGAACCAGGCTCCGTGTGAGAGAAAGAAGTATGTATGGTGGGAAGAAAAGGCAGAAAGCAGTGAAGTAATATGTTTACTATTATTGAGGTTTTTGATACATAGGCATTATATGTCTCTCCGTTTATTTGGATCTTTGATGTTCTGTATTTTATAGCTTTCAGCATTTAAGAAAATATATTCTTGTACAATATATTATTAGATTTATAACTGTGTTTCAAATATAGCACTTTTATGCCTTTTTCGAATTTTGAATGATCAGCTAGGAATAAACTACACATCTGAGAAAAGATAAATGCCAAATATTTGTCTTGAAATAGAGAATTTATAATAAATAGAGGCAATTCTAAAAGAAAAATAATTGGAGGAAAAAGTTACTAAAAATGTTCTAAATAAACTCAAAGAAGTAAAAGAAGATATAAGATCCATTGAACAGGGGCTGGAATGGTGGCTCAGCGGTTATAGCGCTTGCTCGGCATGCACAAGTACGGGAGTTCAAACCCCAGCACCACATACACAACCAAGTCTCTGAGCAACAAAAGCCATGTGAAAAACTAAATTAAAAAAAAAATTGATTCTCTCTGTCTCTCTCTCACTGTCCCCTCTTTCTTTAAAAAAAAAAAATTGAAGGGATAAAGATCTTTTTAAAAAATTTATTAGATGGATATAGAGTTACAATTGGGGGGAAACATTATCAAACATTAAAGAACCGGTGTCTATATACTTAGTTATCTAGGGCTAATGCCATATCATGGATGCCCAGCTTGGGTTCCCCATGTTGCTGTTTCCCCCAGAAGAACCCCTGAGTTAAATGAATATCTTGTGGAGGTCAGAGATCTCCTTCTGAGATGATTCCCCCATATTCCCACCCTCTAGTCTCCTAGGTGTTCTTTCTAAGCCCTCCCTCCACCCTGTCCCCCAGCCTATGCCTCCAAGTATCCTAGGGAGTCATGTCCCTGTTGAGTTGAGAATCATACAATTTGAAGTTATTGGTAGCTTAGCCATCTTACATACTGCTTCCCCATGTATTCTAGCTTCCACAGATGAGAGAAACCATTCGGCCCTTGAGTCTCTGAGATTGGGATACTTCACTAAGCATAATTCTTTTCATCTCCATCCATTTGATCTCAAAAGACATAATATTGCCTTCTCTGATGGCCGAGTAGTATTCCATTGTATATATGTACCAAAGTTTTTGTATCCACTCGTTGAGTGAGTGGCATCTGGGTTGGTTCCATAATTTAGCTATAGTAAATTGAGCTGCTGTAAACATTGAGGAAACCACATCACTATAATATGCTGATTCCAACTCTTTTGGGAAAATCTCCAGGAGTGGGATAGCTGGGTCATAAGGTGGTTCCATCCTTAATTTTTTGAGGATGCTCCACACTGCTTTCCATAGTGGCTGAACCAGTTTGCAGTCCCACCAGCAGTGTGACAGTGTAGGGATAAAAATCTTTAAATTAGAATTTTGTCATATGTCAAGCTATCAACCAACACTATTTTTCAAATATGCAAGGACTGGAAAGTTTTACCTCCCTGAATATGCTCCACCAAAACAAAAGAATGAATCAAGACAAACAAAGAATTAAAGCAGCAAAAGATTCAGTGTGGGAGGAAGTGAATGGAAGAGCAGGTTGTCAACTGCACCCTGGGCCCAGAGCAACCACTGCAGAAGTGAACAGCACAGAGGGCTCTAGGAGGAAATGCAACCAACAGGACTCATGATATGTTTGAGTTATATTTAAAAAGAAAATAAAACTTGGTAAGTTTTGGCAATTCTGATAAAGAGTGTGTAAAACCTCCTGAGAATCTGGAGTGCTTGCTTTTGATTTCCTTTACTTTCTACATTCCTATCAGTGGTCATTAAGTCTATGATAGATAGTAATGAGCATTAGTTGTATAGTTAAAATGATGTGGACATTAATGCTAATTCAATAAAAGTAATTTAAAATTCCTATTCGTATAAGAAATACATATATGTAAGTTAGGAGCAGGGAGAATCACAAGGACAAAAGGAAATAAGGTTTCCTGCTTCTCTAATGAAAATTCAAGTTTTTACTTCTGGCTGAGATGTGGAGTTGTAAGAGACTGTTGCAGCAACTCAATAAGCTGAATAAGCTACCAAATCATAGTTTTATTGAACATCTTAGAGAGCTGAGAATACAAAGAAAGGTGGATGGAGGCAACAGGCTCTTTCGAGGTGTAAAGACACACCTGCTTCATTCCAGATAGAACATCAGAAAGGGTGGTAACTTGCCATAGCCAAGAGGAGAAAATTGAACCTTTACAATTAGCGGTCATGAGTGGGCTGCCGTGTGGATTAGAATCCTGAGGATCCTTAGCCGCAGGCAAAATAGGAGCACTATTTTGGAAAATGGGTTGCAGGTCTTCCCCCAAAGGCAAAGCAACAGCTGTTTATGGTTGTGGATGGAGAATAAGAACCCTTTTAAATATAAAGACTCATATAGGCTGCAAATAAAAAGAGAAAAATGATACCACACAAACACAAATCAAAAGAAAAATGAGTGCTTATATTAATATCAGATAAAATGTATGTCAGAGCAAAGATTGTTACCCAGGCATAAGAAGTTAATTTTGTAATGATCAAGAGGGTATAGCATTCCTAAATGTTCCTGTGCTTAATAACATAGCTTCCACACACACAAAGCAAAACCTGATGCAACTACATGGGAGGATGGACAAGTCTACAGAGTCAGAGAAATCAACATTCGCTCCTCAGAAAGTGATAGAACAGGTGGACAGAAAATCAGTAAGTGCAGAGAAGACCCGAGGATGACATCAATCAACTTGACATAACTGGCATTTATAACACCTAACAGTGGAATACACATTTATGTTCAGATGCACACATATCTTCTACCAAGACAGACCATGTTTGCAGTTGGGAAATAAATTTCAAGGATTGTAAATTCAAGTAATACAAAGTATATTCCCTAACTACAATAGAAATCAATAACGAAACATGTTGGTAAGGTTTAGATATGAGATGTCCCCCAAAAGCACATGTGTGTGACAGTGCAAGCCTTTTCAGAGGTGAAATGATTCAATTATTAGAGGTATAACCTAATCTGTGGATTAATCCACTGATATGGGTTAACTGGGCAGTAACTATAGGCAGGTAGGGTATGATTGGAGAACTAGTCACTAGGAGTGTGCCTTTGGGCTTTATATTTTGTCATTGGTGAACAGAGCCCTCTCTCTGATTCTTATGTGCCATGTCCTGAGCCCTTTTCCTCCACCACATCTTTCTGCCATGATGTTCTACCTCACCTTGGACTCAAGGCTATGAACCTAGACTGAACCTCTGAAACCATGAGCCAAAATAAACTTTCCCTCCTCTGTGTTACCCTTGTCAGATTTTTGGTCACAGCTATGAAAAAGCTAAACTAAAACACATGTGTAGAAAAATCTCCAATTATACAAAAACAAAATAATAAACTTCTATATAACCTGTGGGTCAAAGGGGAAATTAGAAAGTACTTTGTAATCTAGTGTAATTACAATATATCAAAACCTATGGGATGTATCTAAAGCAGTGTTATAGTGAAATTTATAGCTTGAAATATTGATATTAGAAAAATTAAATTCAATGTACTGTATTTACACCTTAACAAACCAGAAGAAGGAGAAGAGAAAAACTAATGAAAATAAGCAGTAATCAATGAGATTGAAAGTGGATAAATAGGAAAAATATCAATAATTTTAAAAATTTTAATATTAATATAATTGGTAAGCTCTCAGATTAATAAAGGAAGAGAACGAATAGAAACGATCATTCAAGAATGATAAGGAAACATTGTAGCTCCTATATGTTTAAAGGATTGTGGGGATATAAATTTATACTAATAGATTCAGTAATTAAATAAAAATAAATTTCTTGAAAACTATAGTTTACCAAAATGTACAACAAAAGAAATGAAATCTATAAAATAATCTGATAGTTCTTATAGAAATCAGACTTATAATTAAATAACTCCCCATAAAAAACTGTCTACTCAAATGGTTTTACTGGTGAATTTGATCAGTGATTTAAAAAAGAAATAATATTAATTTCATACAAACTCCTTAAGAAGTTAGAAGAACCAAGAATATTCCTCAACACCATTTATAAGATCAACATAACCTTGATACTAAGCCTGACAAAGTTATTACATAAAAAGAAAGCTAGCAACTAATATCATATAAACATGGACATAAAAACTCTTTCAGGGCAGGGCACAATGGCATACACCTGTGATCCTAGCAACTCAAGAGGCTGAGGCAGAAGGATGGCAGGTTCAAGACCAGCCTGCGTAATGTAGGGAGGTCCTGTCTCAGGATAAGATGATAGGATAGAATAGGACAGGACATGGGGCTAGAGCGGTGGCTCAGCAGTTACAGCACTTTCCTTACATGCACAAGGATGTGGGTTCAAACCCCAGTACCACGTATACAACAAAGTGTTGGAGCAATAAAAGCTACATGAAAAACTAAATAAAATTGGTTCTCTCTCTCTCACTGTCCCTCTCTCTTAAAAGGAAAAAGAAAGAAAAAGAGAAAGAAAGAAAAAGAAAGAAAGAAAGAAAGAAAGAAAGAAAGAAAGAAAGAAAGAAAGAGACAGGATAAAATAGAATAGTATAAATGGCTGGAATGTAGCTTAGCACATGATGCCCTTGGTTCAATCTCCAGTGTTGAAAAAAAAAATGCCTTTTAGAAAATTAATAAATGAAATCCAGAATACTTAAAAGGAATCAATGGTTAGTTTAACACTCGAATTAGTAGAATTCACCACATCAACACACTAGGACAGAAAAACATGTTCATCTCAGTAGATGCAGAAAAAAACTTGACAAAATTCAATATTCATTCTTAATTTAAAATAATTCTACAAACACAACTTAGGATTCTGGAAATAGAAGGGAGCTTTTTCAATCCTTTAAAGGGAATCTATACAGCCCCACGATTAACTTCACACTTCAAGGTGAAAGAATGAAAGAATGAACGCTTTACCCTTGAGGTCAGAACAAGAGCATCCTTTCAGCTTTCCACAGGAAGTCCCAACCAAGGGAACGAGCCAGGAGAGAGAGTGGAAAGGTATCGGGTATGAAAAGGAAGAAACAAATCTGTCTTTACTTTCAAATCCACAAATAATTCTAAAATTTAAAAAATTAAAACACTACACTGTGAATTATTTAGAAACACAGATATAATTTGAGAAGAATGAAGACGTTAAATGGTGCAGGGCTGAGGAGTGGTGGTGTAACAAACTGCTTTTTGCTTTTAAGTTTTGCAGTGGTTTTGAGTTTTTTAAAAACCTCTTTATTTTACTTTGATAAAAGGACAAACTAAATTAAAAAGAGAAAAAAGTCCTCAGCAGGCAATAAATACATTTATTAACATTCAACGATTTCTTCAAAGATAATTTCTTTATTTAATAAAGCCTTTTTCCTTGACTAGTCCCCCAGTAAATTAAAGTGTTGACTGAGCTTTGCCCTCTTGGAAAACAAAGCTTGTGAAATCCAGAAATACTTAAAAATGCAAGCACATTTTCAATTATTAATAGAGTGTAATCAGGGCTTGAAATAAAAATAAAAATGTAAATTTTAGGCATAATTAAGGAGTTTTAAAATTGTGTTTCCTGTGGTAAAAATTAATAGTTTTGGGCTGTTAGTTCCCAAGGGCAAGTAACTATGCTAACACAAATGCTTTATCAATAAATAGTACCTATGTACATATATGAACATATATTTATGGTTATTTGCATAAATATCTATATATGTACATACATTTATGAATTTAGTAAAAGACAATATGATAGGTATTCATATTTTTGCAATTTGTTTTAAAAACTTCCTCTAACCTGAAAAATTCTAGTGCTGTTGATTACGCTATCCACCTGTACTTTTAATATTAGTTATTTTTAATACATGTTAAATGGACAGAGACAGTTTAAGAATTTTTCTGAGCACAAGTATTCAGTTCATTCAGTCTCGGGTCAAAAGCAAAATCAGAGGAAGGAAGAAATAACATGCTTTGATTGGTGGATCTAATACTCTTTAGGTCCACTCCCTCAGTTCCTTTGACTTGTCCCATTGCTTACATTATACTAAATATGTTACTGCATTTAGTGAACATAGCCCAAATTCTGTTTTTTTCTTTGAATTTGCATAGATTACAAGGTTGCCCCAAATTAATATATTTAACATTTTATACAAAGACATCAATAGAAGGCAGTTAGTTACTCAGTAATGCAAGATGGCAAACGAAGGT
Organism: Aplodontia rufa; assembly: GCA_004027875.1. Lineage (NCBI taxonomy): Eukaryota > Metazoa > Chordata > Mammalia > Rodentia > Aplodontiidae > Aplodontia > Aplodontia rufa. Next base: position 38,968 of record PVKS010013070.1, on the reverse strand, counting down.
TCCCATCCACATGGTGCACAGTTACCCTCACAAGTAGGTGCGTGTAAAATTCATGGACTATATCTCCAGTGAAAGGAGCAGAAATTCTACAATGCAGGATAGACTTGTTTTGGAAGGCCAATACCCTCTGCAGAGTCTTCACTGTCATACAGTGGGGCCATTGTGAGTGGAAGATGTGTAGAATTCAGTACACCAAATCACTGAAGTGGAAATTTGAGAAGTTAAAGAAGATGTCCACTTTGTCTGTTCAACAATGGAGCCTTTCAGAGTGAATGTCTCCTCCTCCTCTGAGGCCACACAATCTAAAGTAGGTTCCCTGTTAGTCAAGATCCCAACACCCCATTGGGTTCTTTCCTAACATCCATTGCAATCTGTTATTATTTTATTCCTTTGTGAATATAAATTCCACAAAGGCAGAATCACTGTGTGTCTATTTTATTATTCCATATTCAGGGCCTGACATAGGACCTGGCATGCACATGGTTCTGCCTTATCTAGAATATGTGATTTATAGAAAATGACCTAGAAATTGATGAGTTGAAATTTATGATTATTCATGTTGTTGTTTTATTTTCAGAATATAGGCCTATTCTTTCTCTTTTTCTCTTTTGTTTAAAGAGAGGACAGTGTGTGAGAGAGAAAGAGACAGAGACAATCAATTTTTATTGAGTTTTTCACATGGCTTTCGTCACTCTGACACTTAGCTGAGTACGTGGGTGCTGGGGTTTGAACTCGAGTACTTGCGCATGCTGGGCAAGCACCAAGCCACTGCTCCAGCCCTAAGCCTATTCTTTAAAGGAAATTTTCAGTGAAAAGTTTAGTTTTAAAAAAATGAAAAAGACAATCATCTGTAAAAATGCTGGGTATGGTGCCTGGGAAGGAATAAGTGTCCAAGTTATCAGCTGTCTGTTTAGTAACTTCACCTAGTGTGACTTTACAGCTTCCCTCTGGATCTGAAATGATTGGTCCTTAAGCACAGAAATTGGAAATCATGATAGGCAGATACATGTGGCATGTGATTCATTCATTCACCTTCTGCTTCACTCATTCATTCACTTGCATGTTCACTTCAGTTGTTTCATCATTTTATGCTTACCAAGTATTTATAATACTTAGCGCTATGCTGCAGTTCAGACAGAAGTTGTGCAAGGAGAAGAAGATCTGATGGAAGCCAAGGCCATTGATGAGAAGAGTTCAATCAAAGGCAAGGGATGGGGGACGGGAGGAGGGAGGTAGAAGGGTGCGGGGTGGGATAAAGACCAAATTATATTGCTGAATTGTGTGCATATAGGAATATGTGACAACCAATCCAATCATTATGTAAAATTATAACGCACTAATAAAAAATAAATAAATAAAAAAGAAGAGTTCAATTGTCTTCCCAGAATTTTGTGGAACTAGACACTCTGTAAACTATCTTTTCCATAATTAAATTAAATTAGATTTTTAAAAAAGGCTTTTCAAACTGAGCTGTCTCTCCAAAAATTGGCCAATGAAAAATGAGTGGTAATCTGATTTTGGGAAGTCCTGCCAAAATGAGGCCTTGAATGCCTCTGATTAGCTAAAATTTATCCTATTTTTCCATATTTTTATAGGTACATTATAATTGAACATAATAAAATATTATTTTTAAAAACCTGTGCTCTGGGTCTGGAATGGTGGTTCAGTGATTACGGCGCTTGTCCGGCATGCTCGAGTACGCGAGTTCAAACCCCAGCACCATGTATACAAAGACGTCTCGGAGCAACGAAAGCCACATGAAAACTAAATAAAAATTGTTTCTCTCTTTCTCTCTCTCTCACTGACCCTCTCTCTCTCTTAAAACAAACAAACAAACAAAAAAAAAAACCTGGGCTCTGATAAAAGGTAGGATCTAATGGGCAGAAGGAGATATCTATCATTAACAATTATGAAATTTGTAAAACCTTGGGGAATCTACAAATGATAGACAAATACTGTCTCATCTACATTTCATTTAACAGCTGAAAATACCTATTGTACTTGGAGGGTGACTACTCTCCCAGAAGAGCAAAAATGTATTTCTAAATGGGAAATAAATATCAAGCTAGAGTTTGAAGTCTGAAACCTGGTGGCCACAGCCATGCTACCTCCTTTGGCCGTGAAATTAGAAGATCTGTGATAGCAGGAAGAAGAGAAGGAAGACTGGGAGCTGGGACAAGGCTGTCCTTGAATCTGGAGTCCAAGTTTTATTCTGTTAAAGAAGAGCGTGGGTTGGTAGAGGTTTGAGTTCTGAGCAAAGCTGAAGAGAGTTCTGTTCAAGTCTAAAGCCAGGGAGAAAAGAAGTTGAAAATTTGTCTCTAAGAATGAAAAGAGAAATGTAAAAAGATTAAGAATCTTGATAAGAATGATAATTACTGAAAAACAGTACCTTACAATATTTTTTTAAAAGCAAGCTCTATGAGATAGCATATTCTTCAAATTATCAACCCAGATACAGGGAGACACACTGCCTACACCAGCTCATCTACAATAGAGAAAGATATTAAGCTGCAAAAGAGGAGGATGCATCTCATAAAAGCAACAGCTGCCAGCTGTGTTGTGCCTATCACATATGATACCTGGCCACCAGACCTTCGGGTGGTATACGTTCTCACAAGCATGTCCTGCTCCTTTTCAGCAACTCAAAGCCTGGCTAGTTGTTTGTACCATATGTGAACGGGGATTATCTCTAGGAGGTCTCACTTATCTCTCTTTCTTTGCTCCAAGACCTAGACCACCAATCTCTTTGTTCATTCATTGAAAAAATTTATTTTAAATTAATGTTTCTAGGGACTTCTGTTTCTGGAAAAAAAAAACAGAATGGACATACATTTCCTTAATCCTGGACATTGCATATAAAATAAATTTAAGAGAGCTCTAAAATTTGAAGTGGAAAAGACCAGCTAAGAACCTTGGAACTCAAGGAGCAATAGGGCGATAAGTCCCCTCGGGGTTGGTTGGTTGGTTTGCCTCATCGATCCCAAACTTGGAGCTAAATAAGTCAGTCACCCAGATACTTCAACATCTACATATAAAAACATTTTTTATTTTTGAGACAAGATCTTGCTAAGTTGCTTAGGGCCTAAGTTGGTGAGGCTGGCTTTGAACTTGCAGTCCCCCTGCCTCAGCCTCCTGAGCTAGTGGGATTATAGGCATGCCCCACAACACTCAGCAAATGCTTTCATTAAAAGAAGAAGGAAAGAAAAAGAAAAAGAAGGAAAGCAAAAAACCAACCTCCAGAGAGCTTCTTTCCTCTTCACCATGTAGAAGGTACAGCAACTGCTGACACCTTGGTCTTGAACTTCAAAATTGTAAGCAATAAATTTGTGTTGTTTATAAATGGTTGAATCTAAGGTGTTTTGTTATAGCAGCTTGGACAAACTAAGACAGTTAGAAAATTCCAAATGTCAGAATCATTTGGTGTCTTTAGGGTAGTTGGCCAGTTCCTCAGAGAAGACTTAGAACCTCCTATCTGGAAGGTGAAGGTCTCAGGAGTGGGTCCCAATAGCTGTGTTTACACTCTGTACTATAGCGGATTACCCCAATCCACAGTCCTGTGAGTTAGCTATTGACAGAATAAACAGCTGACCTTCTCACAGAGGATCTGGGAGTGGTAATGCTTCTTAAAGAGAATTTGGAATGAATGCTTTTATTTTTTTTGCTTCAGCATCACTGCAAGTATTGCTACCAGTTCCTGAGCCTTCCTAGGTATCTTGGGGAAAATTAAGTTGCTTCTCAGATTGTCCCACCACCTGCTTACGTTTAATTTTTTGTATCTTTTTTCTTTTTGGTTTCTTGATTTCTCTAAACACTATCTTTTCTAATTTTTTTTCCTGTGCTTATAGGCTTATGCTGTTTTAAACATCTTACAACTGCTTTAGTGGGACTTAACTTTGGTCCAAAATAGATGATTTGATGTAGCATTTGTTTTTTTAAATCTATAATTATATGTAATTTTAACAAAAATAATTCAACTGAATAAAAATTCATATGTGAAAATACCCCAAATAATAATAGCTTGTGCTATTATTATGCCTCTTGTGTTTTAACTGCTGTGTATTCTGGTATTCTCGCTAGACATGTGAAATGATTAGATTGTCATTAGTGTAACTTTGCCATCATAACTGAAGGACCAGACAAAGATGTGGGCAATTCATAGTGTTGTCAAGGATCATAGGCAAGGATCAAGTGAACAATTAGGCAATGGTGTACCTTGCCCCCCAGAAGACATGGGTGAATCCATCTCTTCCTTAAAGAGTAAGGACTTTGAACTCTAATACTGCACCTACAACATGAATCCATTGTCTGTTAGTAAGTGGGAAAACCTCCCTGGATGGTCTTGGATCTCTATTCAAAAGTCCCTTATATTCGCTTGAGACAGTAACCTAAGTTCTGTTTGGGACAATTTGCCTGGGACTCCTGCTAATGAAGCTAAGAATCTTTTAACTTTAGGAAGGTTTACCATTGAGTTAGGGTGAATGGATTGAATAAAATTCATAGTGTTATTATTCATGGTAGCTTTAAGAAAATTTAAATGATCGTTGTGTTTTATTTATTTATTTATTTATTTATTTTTGTTTTTTCAGGGCTGAGGACCAAACTCGGGGCCTTGGATTTGCTAGGCAAGCGCTCTGCCACTGAGCTAAATCCCTAACCCCAGTTTTATTTATTTTTAAGAGAACTTGAGAGGCTGGAGCGGTGGCTCAGCGGTTAAGGCACTTGCCTGGCAAGCTCAAGGATGAGAGTTCAAACCCCAGCACCATGTACACAACAAAGTGTTGGAGCAACTGAGGCCACATGAAAAACTAAATAAAATTGATTCTTTCTCTCTCTCTCTCTCTCTCACTGTCCCTCTCTCTGAGAGAGAGAGAGAGAGAGAGAGAGAGAGAATTTGAGGGCTGGAGAGATGGCTCAGACTTGCACAAGGATGCAGGTTCGAAACCCAGCACTACATAAACAACTAAGTGTCAGAGCAACGAAAGCAGCATGAAAAACTAAACAAAATTGACTCTTTCTCTCTCTTTCTCTCACTGTCCCTCTATATTTAAAAAGAGAGAGAGAGAAAGACCTTGGCATTCATTATACTTTTAAGTTTCATTTACTAAATTTACAAAACTTGAGTTCTTAGGAAAATATTGGCCAAGAGGCAGACATTTAAAGGGTTTGTAAAGGAAATTGAATATATTAAGTTTATAAACAAATTTAGATGTTTAATGATTGAAGAAATTTGGTCTGTTCAATTTGAGTTTATTAAATGTTAATCAAAGGCCATCCTGAAAGTTACTGTTGAAATGTTATATTTAGACATAGAATTATAAGACTATTAAATTATACTTACAGACTTAAAATCCATAAGTCTCAGATTTATATTTAAATATCCCTTTTGAGAAAGGTACCCTATCAGTGCAGCTTAATAAATCTCAATTGTGAAAGGGAAATACAAGCAATTCCAGGGGTGACTTTGTGTGTTTCTTGTATTGAACATTAGTTACTCCTTAGGGGTAACATTTAACCATGGGTAGTTATTGCTGGAAACTAGCGTACTATTGAAATTAGAAGGAGCATATGTAAAACATAATGATAGCACTTGCGGGGAAAGGCCCAGCTAAAAACTCAGCGCTGGTTACTGCAACTGGGGACAGAAGAACAATTAGAATATTCATTAACTGTTTCTGTTGATGCCACTACCCTCAAACCCGAATATTTAAGTAAAAGCCTCCTGTTTGATTGTAGCAGAAATAAACGGAAGTGTGTTTGCGATTCCCAACTAGGTTTCAATTTGTGAGTCTTGAATCTTACACCAGGGAGTCTGAACCAACAGCCTCTTTTATGAATTAATAACACTAATGAAGGAGCCTGGTTAGGAAAAGAGGACAGGCTTTCAGTTCTTGAAGATCTAGGTTTCAGAAATGGCTTTCTTTTTTTTATGTTGTATGATGCTGGGTAAAGGATAATCTTTTTTGCATTCCGAATTGTGAAATGGGAGGAAACTGCCTACCCTGCAGAACCACAAGGACTAGAAATGACCCAGTAAATCATTTAACCCACAACTTAGAACAAAGGACACTATAAATGATAGCCATTGTTATTATTATTGTCTTCAAGAATGTCGACCTCAACTAAGCAATGTATTCATTGTATAATTTTCTTTGTAGTATTAGATATGTATCTGTTGCTAAATGCCTGTTAATGTAGAAAATAACTATCTTTTATTTGAGAGACACACTTTGGGGGAGTCATTTATCAAGAAATTAAATCAAAAATTGAAAAAAATTTAGTACAGCATTCTGCATAATAGAAGTTAGAATCTGATAGAGAAAAGATTCTCTTTATGACAGTTCTTTAGGACGAGAGTATTTACATTTTAATAGTATCATAGACAGAGAGCCTTGAAGTTTTATCTCTGTCTTAGGTCACTTAGTCAGTAGCATGCCTTTTTTTTCCTGACGCTTTTGGCAATCATAGATACTAATGTTGGGAAATTTCATTACAAGGGAGGTAGATGCCTTTCATGTGCTGTTGCAGGGGTTAACCAGTCTTGTTAGGGCAGGGAAGGAAGAGAGCTATGTGAGCTTGTGGCACTTCTCTCTTGACCTCTTAGGTCGCCAGTCATTTTCTCTGTCCAGTCCACCTGTTCTTTCACTTAAGGATGGTTGTGACATTTTTCTCAAGCAGTCTCTAAGAACCATATCACTGAATGCAATAAATAATGAATGAAATAATATTGAAAAAAATTCTTTGCAATCTTTGAGTAAATATATATATTTGATGTTAGTCAATTTTCTGTTACTATAGCAAAATAGCTAAGAAAATCAACTTATATAGAGAAAAGATTTATCTTGGCTCATGTTTTTGGAAGTCCCAGTTGAAGATCAGTTGACCCCACTGTCTTGGGCATGTGGTGAGGCAGCACATCACGGCAGGATTGCGTAGTGGAACAAAAAGTGCTGACCTCATGGACAGGAAGTAAAAGGAGATGAAGAGGATGGGGGAGGGGTCTCACAATCTCCCTCAAGGGCATGGGCCCTCATCCACTAACTGAAGGACCACTCACTAGGCCACACGGATCAAAGGTTCCACCACCTCCCCCTAGTGCCACACTAACTTGCGAACCTTTGGGGAACATTCAACATCCAAACTACAGCAGATATCTATAAACGATGATTCATCATGTGTGTGAGTATATCTGTATTTGTAACATTGTTATTATAGATTACAGAAAGCAATATCTACCAGATCCATTAACTTTCAAAAGGAACAAACACGCACACGGTCAAGGATCTAAGATCTGATCGTCTGTCATTCATACTGACCACTTGCCATGTTCTAGACACTTTGTTGATTTAGACAAAACAGACACAAGTATTGCCCTTGATACCAGACCTGGAGGAATCCTGATCCAAGGGAGAAAAGTGGTGTGTAAGTAAATCAGTTGGGCACAGTGTGGCACTCGAGATGGGTAAAGCAGAGTGGAGCAGCTCCCAGGAGGATCTGACACTTGCACCTAGTGGCAGAGGGTGCATAAGCATGAATGGAGCAGAAAGGAGACAAGAGGGCATGCTAGGCCCACAATGAACCAGAAAAGCACAAAGAAAAGTGTGGCGTGTATGGGGGAAGACTCACGCAATTTGTGCTGCTGGAGTGGTGCAGAAAGCTGGGAATGACAGGGGTGGGGGTGGAGAGTGGTGCAGAAAGCTGGGAATGACAGGGGTGGGGGTGGTATCTGCCCTTTTAGGAAGCATACATTTTGTGTTACAAATACTGGAGCATTCAGAAAAATGGGAGTAGCTATTCTCCTTTTGGACTCTTTTCTACCAAAAAAAATATTTATACAAGGACATTTATTATGACATTCTCTTTAACAATAAAAATTTGAGAATAATCAGCCCTATTAGTTAGAAACAGTTAAACCATGAACTATTCAAACTATTAAATACCAGGAAGACATTAAAAGAACAAAGTACCTTTGTAAAGAAGGAAATGAAAAGATCTCCAAGACACATTGTTAAATGAAGGAAAAAAATGACAAAAAACCAACTTGAATGGGATGATCTCATTTGTATAAGAAAACAACAACAAAGGATTCTTTCTCTCCAAAGGATTCTTTCTCTCCATTTCGTTTATCTTTGTTTCATCTGTTTCTCTGTGTGTGTCGACTTTATTCCGGCCCAGCCTCAGCTTCTCCACTCACCAGGGCAATAAGTCTGGCCACCAAGCTTAGCAAATTTTGTCTTACATTTCCAGCCACAGAGAGAGGTCAAGTCCGTTCTTTGAGTCTGAGTCCAAAAACCACAGGAAAGGACTCTAATATGAACCAATTAACTGTGGCTTGAGTAGAGAGACCAAAGAAGAAAAGGGGAGCTCCTGGGTGGGGGTTCCTTTATTGGTAAATAAAATTTATAGGAGGACATTGGTTTGGATTGAGCCCCAGTGCTAGACCGAAATGGCCAAACCAAAATGGAGTCACTCATGCTGAAGTTCCACATCACCACCTCAAAACTAAATTGCTTGTAAGACCTTCTGAAGTATCAGAAGAGTTTGAGATATAATAGCAAAATCCCCAAACAAGCCAATTTTAGCTGGCATGAAAAAGGAGTTTAACCTCTGTTTTAATCTTTACAAGGAAAATATATGAAATAAACAGCATGCTTTTTGTCTACGCCTTCCAAACTTCTCTGCTCAGGTCATTGGAACATTGGTTCTATTATATGGAATGAGGTTTTGTCTGATTCTATAATTAGTAACAACAGCCAATTAAGATCTTATCAATAACTCTGTTGCAATTTTATCTTTTGGCATCATGGAGGGGCAATCTTTGAAGGGGTAGGGAGGCAGTATGGGGTAGAAAGGGAAAGCTGCAGAAATTGGTTACTAAATACATCTCTGTATTATTCAACTTTCTATAAACAGCATTTATCATTTTATAACATTTTAGTGGGAAAAATAAGGGTGGAAAAGGCCACTGTTGGATCTGTATTCTAAGCGCATCACTCTTGGTCTATGTAGGGATAAGAACATGGAGAAAGCAAAAGTAGTGGAAGCAGGGGCTGGAGCGGTGGCTCGGTGGTTACAGTGCTTGCCCGGCGTGCACGAGTACACGGGTTCAAACCCCAGCACCCACATTCACACCTGAGTGTCAGAGCAATGAAGGCCATGTGGAGGGCTCAATAAGGATTGATTCTCTCTGTCTCTCTCTCACTGTACTTCTCTCTTAAAAAAAAATAAAGAAAGAAAGTAGTGGAAGCAGATGGGTGAGCCTTTTGCTCCAGCATGAGAGAGAGATGAAGAAGGCTGACATCAGGGCTGTGGTGGCACAAATGGGTCCATCATTGACCAGTCTGAGGTGGATTTCAGAGAAGTACTCCAGAGTAAAATTGAAAAGTTAGGGTGCTTGATGTCAACAGGAAGTAAAAGAGAGATTAAGAAACAAGAGATGACAGTGAGGTGACACCAAGGATGGGTGGAGATGACTGTGTGGGCGATGACAGAGGAAAGAGAAGGGATTTTCATGGAGAAGGCTTCATTTTCCTGGACAGGTTGAGGCTGAAACCAGTGAGACACATGGGCAGAGCGAGTTGGCCACTCCCGATGGCAACTTGAGGCTGCAGACTGGATTAGAGAGCTGAGTGGAGAGCAAGATCATGTCACAGAAATCAGAGCTGGCTGGTATATCAAAACAGTGCGCACAACTCTGAAACAGATAAGCGGCTGCTGGTAAGGGGGGGGGCATCTTTTTTCATATAGTGGTGGGCTTGCATATTGAGGGACAAAAGCTAACACTTTTCTTCTAGTCATCCTAGAATCAGGGTCCATATAATAACATTTGGGTCAATGATGGATTCTATACATGTAATGATCCCATGAGATTATAGTGGATTGAAAGTTCCCATGGCCATATGATGTCATGCTGCAACATTACTCACATGCCATGGTGATGCTGGTGTGGACGAACCTATTGTACTGCCGGCCAGCTGTATGAAACAAACAATAGCACATGTGATTATGTATGTTTTAGTCATCTTTTATATTGCTCTGACCCAAGGACCTGACAACAATTTTAGAAGGAAAAGGTTATTTAGGGGATCACAGTTTCAGAGGTCCTAGTCTATGGAAGGCCAGCTCCTTTCTTCTGGGCTCAAGGTGAGGCTGAGCATCATGGTGACAGGCATGGCTGCAGGGAGAAGAGCAACTCCAGGAGTTACCTGGGGAAGCAGAGCAGAGTGAGCAACTTTAAGCCAGATGCTAGATATAGAATATATATATATCACCCAAAGGAACACCCCCAATGAGCCACCTCCTCCTGCCATACCCCACCAGCCTACAGCTGCCAGTGAATCCCTCTAAGGGGATTAACTCACCAATGGGATTAAGGCTTTTATAACCCAATCATTTCACCTCAGCCTTCCCAAATTGTCACAGTGAGCTTTTGGGAGACACCTCACATTCAAACCATAACAGCACATACTTGATAATGATAATAAACCACTTTGTTACTGGCTTATATATTTACTGTACTATACTTCTTATCCTTATTTTAATTTGTGTGTGTGTGTGTGTGAGAGAGAGAGAGAGAGAGAGAGAGAGAGAGGAGAGAACTTAGGTCTTTCTATGTTTCCCAGGCTGTCCTTCAACTCTTGGACTCAAAGGATTCTTCTACCCAGCCTCCTGAGTAGCTGGGACTACAGACACATGCCACCATGCCCAGATTTTATTCTTAATTTAGAATGTATTCCTTCTACTTACAGACAGAGTGAGAGGGAGAAACTGTATTGTAAAATATTCTGGGGTTACAATGATAGCAGCCTCATACATCTGGTGCATACAGCTCTCTTTTTGTTTTTTTCCCACATTTTAATTGGTGCATTATAGTTGTGCATAATGATGGGATTTACTGTTAATATATTCATACATGCACACAATATAATTTGGCCACTATCTCCACCCCCAGCACTTTACCCCTCCCTCACATCCTCCTACCCCTGCCCTGTCCCTTACTTCTACTGATCTCCCTTTGACTTTTTCTTCTCTTTTTCTCTTAACTTTTCCAGTTTTTATTGATTATGTGGGAATCATTATCTTCAAAGTGCAAAATATACTTTTTTATTCCCCCTTTTTCCTCCCATCCTTCCTCCCCTTTCCCCTTCTCTTTACTTTACTAGACTTCCTTTAGCTCATCTATTAATTTGTATCTCTTGATGGCATCGATAGGCCAAGATTGTGTGACTGAGCTATACCATCTAAGGCTAGTATAAGTATATCCCTATATTTGCACTGTAAAATCACCTGATGAGGAAGTTGCTTCTCAGACTTCATCCCATCATTAAGTGATCCGTGACTGCAGTTGCAGATAGCACTAATCAGTGGGGGAGCAGGTCAGGTGCAGGACCTGTTTTGAATATCAAGCACACTGCAACTGGAGCACCGCCACTGCTCTGCCAGTACTGGCCTGGTGGTCCATCACATGGGTCACCCTGCTGTATGGGCAGAGCTAACCCAGTAAAGCCTTAGCCCTTGAACTATCTTTCCCTTCAGACAACAACATAGCAGGGGCGAAAATACTACTTGTATTTCCTAAAATCATCCCTGGCAACAACTGCCTTAAGTCAGATTTCCTGAAAATAGACCCCAAGACAGATTTTTGTGCAGGAGTATTATTAGGGAGTTGTTGTAATAAAAAATTCGTCTGCTCTTTATCCTGAATTACTGACACAGAACTTCAAAGAACTTTGGGATTTCCTGAATTGATAGGAATGTCTTTTTTGTGCTATAAAGATGACTCAAGATGGGCCCCCAGTAGTTTCAGGATGGGAACTGGTCTCAGAAGGAATCAACTATGTGATTGGAGGAGTTGGGACTTGGAACTAGGTCAACCTTTAAGGAGGTGAAGGAGGCTAGAGATTGAGTTTGTGAGCCCAGTGATTTGATTATTTGTGCCTACATAATGAAATCCCTCATAAAACTCTGGGCCAAGGTTCAGAGGAACATTGTGAGTGTTAATCATGCGCTGATATTCTAAAGGTACAACAAACACCCTGATTTCAGGAGAGAGCTCAGGGCCTTCATGTTCCCTCCCAGAACTTGCCGTTTGCTTCTCTCCATTTGGCTGCTCCTCTCTATATGTATTTTTTGTAATAAAACTGTGATAAAAGTAGAGTGATTCCCTGGCTTCTGTGAGTCCTTCCAGTGAGTTATCAAACCTGAGGGAGTAACAGTAACCCTCAAATTTGTAGCAGATAGTCAGATGTGCAGATACCCGGAGATCCCTGAGACTTGCAACTGACATCTGATATGAGGGGAGCCTTGTGGAAAATCTCACCTTTAACTTGGAGTCTGCTTATAATCTTTAGAGATGCAACTTTGCAATTAGCTGCACATTTCTGTAGTTCTATTTGCTTTGACTGCCATATCATAGTTCTTCGACTATAACATAGTTGTAGAAAAACATCTATTCTCTTATTCATAACATCCAGGATTATTTCCACGTTTTAGATACAGCATGTTGGTATGAGCATGTGCATCAATTTTCCTTCAGGATGAATGTAGAGTGTTAACCCTAGGTTAGCATTCAATTTAGGAGATAATACCCAATTATTTTCTGATTTACTGTCTATCAGTAATGTGAAAGAAACCCTGTGAAAGCACATGCCCTCCAATATTTGAGAAACTGAATACAATGGGTTTCCATTTTGGTGAGTGCAAACTCAAAAAGCACAATAAGGATGTGAAAGAGTGGAGAGAGTTTAATCACCTACAGCAGGCAAGGAGAGCGCTCTGATAACTTGCAAAGCAATGTTCTCCCCAAAAGAAGCCTGGGGATCTTATTCAGGAAGCCTCTACGTACTGATATAGGACAGCATGTAGGGGTGGGTACGTACTGATATAGGACAGCATGTAGGGGTGGGTACATTTATGAACATGCTCATTTAAGGTCATAGGTCACATGTTTAAAAATGAAAGATGGTGCACATGATCCTTTGTGGCCATATTCAGTTTGACATTATAATGTGCCAAATTTACTCTAGGTTGCCCAAAATAGTGATCTGGGTGATTCGGTAATCTTGGCTGGTTCTTTGTAGGTTTCTCCAAAGAGTTTTAGCCGAAACAAAAAGAATAAACAACTTTGAAAGTATTATTGAAAGACTTTTAAAGGATGGCAGCTTTCACCCCTAGAAGTGTAAGAGTTTGCCCGTAAAGGTGCCTGCCTCACTTAACAACTAATCTGTACATTGTCCAACATTTTCTAACTTCTTACAATTGAATGGGTAGAAAGTATAATTTCGTTGTAATCTTGATTCTTAGTTCTCTGATTTCTAATGATGTTGAGTATCTTTTCATCTCTTCATTTGCCTCCATTCAATTCTGAGAAATTTTTATGTGTTCTTTCTACATGCTATTTATTCTTTCCTATATCTTAGAGCTTCCACATCAGCTCGATTTCTGTCTGAAGTTCCTCATTTAGTATACCGTTGATGCAAACTCTTTCCTCTGTTTCTGGAAAGGTCTTCATTTTTGTCCCCATCATTATTTGTTTTTGTTTTTGTTTTGGACCTGGGGGTCAAACCCAGGACGTTGCGAATGCTGTGCAAGCGCTTTGCCACTGAGCTACATCCCAGCCCTGTCCCCATCATTAAAACATAATTTTACAGTGTATAGAATACTAGGTTGGTAATTACTGTCTTTCTGCACACTGAAGATATTATTCTATTGTTTATTGGCTTCTATTACTGCAATTGTGAAGCTGGCTGATAGTTTAATTGTTGCTCCTTCAAGAGCAATCATTTTTTCCTTCATTTAATTTTTTTCTTTCCTTTGCTCTGGTGTACTTTTATTATGAGGTTTCTAGGTGTGTTTTGTTTTATCTAAACTTCTTGGGGTTCTTTGAAATTCTTGGTCCTGTAATTGGCTCTATTGCAATGGTTCTGGAAATTTTTCTATCACCTCTTCAAATATTGCCTCAACCTTGATTCTCTCTTCTCTCTCCTTGAATTTTGATAATTTATAAGTGAGGCTTTCTCATTCTATCCTTCAAGCTTCTTTATCACTCTTCCATACATATATATCTATCTCTTTATTTCTCTGGCCTACATTCTAGATAATTTCATCTGATCTAAATTCCAGTTTATCAATTTTCTCTTCAGCTAAGTCTAAATCTATCCATTAAACTGTATTTTAATCATCACATTTTCATTTCTGGTTTTGTTTGGTTCATTTTCAAAGCTTCTTGATTAAACTTTGTATCTTTTGTTCCCTACAGATATATACAGGGAACATGTACTTAAATTTAACTTTCTAAATATACTAAGCATAATTATTCTGTATAATGTCTAATAAATTACAATACCCAGAGACCTTGATGGTCTATTTGGCTCATTTTTTATGTCTGTAAGATCTTGTTCCTGATAACTTATTTGCTGTATACATAGTAATTCTTGACTTTGAAATGCTCATTTTCTTTGAAAATTTGTGAGAATTATTTGAACCCCAGGCTAAGGCTGCATTCCTCCAGCAAATTAACATACAAACTCATGGCATTTATATAAAAAATGCAAATGAAAAAATAATATCACTAGATTATCAATAGATTCTAATGGGAGAAAAGCTAATTATTAACAATAGTAACAATAAGCAAAAAAGGAAAAATATCTAGGGGCAAACTTAAAAATCATGCACTTACCATAAAAAAGTATATTTAAATGTTTCTGAAGGAAAATGAAGGAGACTTGAGCAATAACAGCAAAATGTAATATGTGCTGCTTGGCAAGATTTAGTATTATAGAGGTGGCACCTCAAATCATTGGGGAAGAGAGAGGTTTAATAAATGGTATTGAAACAGAGCATAGGCATTTGGAAAAATTCAGCTGACTACATAACTCATACTTTTACCAAAATAAATTCAATATGGGGCTGGAGCGGTGGCTCAGCAGTTACGGCGCTTGCCCACCATGTGCAGGTACACAGGTTTGAACCCCAGCACCCATGTACACAGAGAGCTAAGTGTCAGAGCAACGAAAGCCATGTGAAAAACTCAATAAAAATTGATTCTGTCTGTCTGTCTCTCTCTCTCTCTCACTGTCCTTCTCTCTTTAAAAATAAATAAATAAATAAATTCAATATAAATTAAAAACAAGTATAATATAAAAGAAATAATAAAATTACTTTAAGAAACTAAATGATTTCCCCCCTTAGAATGGAGAAGTCATTATAAAAATAATGTGAAACCTGATGTTATTCAGTTTGACAGTGTAAAAATAAAGAGAAAATTTTCTACTTGACAAAACAATTTTAAATAAAAGACAAATAATTAAATGGAAAAAATTTTAATTCATATCACAGTCATAAAGCTAGCTTCCTGCATATAAAAAGTTCTTACAAATAAAAAAGAAAAATTCCATAATGTAATTGAAAAATAGCAAAGGATTTATTCATATAGTTCATATAAAAATACATATGATACCTGAATATAAGAATAGGGTATCAATTTCACTCATGATAAGAGACATTTTAAAAAATCCATTGAAATAATAGTTTTAACTTATTAGATAAGCAAAAGTAAAAAAAAAATACTGAAAAGTATTAGTAAGAGTGGAAAAAGTAGGCAAACCTATTTGGTGGCGATGCAAGTGTAAGTCAGCGTAACATCTTTGGGTAGCAATTTGGCAATATCTATCAAATTACTACAAGTAACCTCACTTCTTGAAGCAGAAATTTCAATTCTAGGAATTTATCGCACATACGTTCACACATGTATGAAATGATGTATGTACACTTATTCATTGTACCAGCCATGGTTTTGATGTGGTTTGTCCTATAAGAGTTCATGTGTTGGAGGTGGTGGAAACTTCAACAGTTGGAGCCTTACTGGAGGTTGCTAGGTTTTGCTGGGGTTGCTGCCCTTAGAAGGGATTAAAATAGTTTTCATGGGACCCTGAGTTAGTTCTTCTGAGAGCAAGTCAAACTATGAGCCTAACCCCTGACCCTTTGACTTTCTGTCTTGTGATGTGATCTCCCTTACACGAGTTCCATCTGCTCTTAGATCTTGCAAGAGTACTACACCAATGGGACTGCTGGATCTTGGACTTTCAGCCTCCAAAACTGTAAGGTAAATAAACCTCTATTCTTCATAAATTGTGGTAAAATATTGGAAGGAAATTAACAGGGAGCTGTTTGAGTATATTACAGGGCCTGTATACAGTAGAATAATATGCAGCTATTCCTTAAAGAATAAAGAAATTGTATGTTGATGTATAAAAATATTCAAAATGATTAAATAAGAAACACAAGGACAGAGGAGAATGTGGAATATAAACCCATTTCTATTAAAAAACTGGGAAAGAATGCACATATATATGTATCTGTATATTTGTATGTGCATATTACATTTCTGGAAAATAAGAAATTGAAAATGGTAGAGGGAAGCTACATGTCTGGGGAACAAGGATGTGGAAGGGAGATTTGTTACTCTTTAAATCTTTTAAGTTTTGACAGTGACTATTTGACTATATTACTTATTCTAAAACTATATTAACTTTTTTAAAAAAAATCCCAACTATCACTTTGAAAGAACCAAAAATATTTCGAAGATGAAAAAAAAATCTGCCCAACATTACTGTGTTATAATTTTTCAAGTAGAGAGAAGGTAGAGTATGATATGGCCTATCCCAAAGTCTAAAATTAAACATCAGTTTCTCAGTTGATTGGAATCCAATTTCAAAGGAAAGTTCTGATATTTCTATGGCTGCCATCTGGTTGGCATGGGCTCCAAGCCTGGAATAAAACCAACACTTGTGGAAACTTGGAGAGAGCCACTGCAGTGGTAAAGTAAAAAGTTGAGCAGGTAGGGCGAGGAAGGAAATATTTTGTGGAGAACCCTGGTGTCCTTGGTTGACTAAGTCCTAGACTCTCAGTCTTATTGTCAACCTGGTCTCTTACTTATCTTTCCATAGAGTGTTACTGAATGCTCATCCAAGTGTCTAAGGAAAACATTGACTTCAAAACCAGAATCTTTATAGGAAGAAAATAGTAATGAAGTTCTTCCCATTGAGGTGGCTAACTTTCAAACAATGACCCCAACCAACTGCACCTCCCAGCACTCACACCCTTGTGTTTTTCCTCCCACATGAGATCTGGGCTGGGCTTCTGACTCATCTAAACTATTGAACTGGGCAGAAGTGACAGAGTGCTGGTTCTGGGCTATAAGGACGGCTGGTAGTCTCCTGTTTGCACTTTGCGGGGGCTGAGCTATCTGGCAAAATGTCTGGCTGTATTGCTTAAGAGACCACTTGTGCAGACCACCTGGAGAGGCTGGATGAAGGAGAGGTTCTGTGGCTATGTGGAGAGGGAAAGAAACCCGGCTGTCACAGCATCCCAGTAGAATCAGATGATTCCAGCCCCAACTGCCAATTGTCTGAGAACATAGGGGAGCTTTTATTGGATTCAAGTCCAGCTGCTTGGTGGATGACAGGCCAATTAAGTCAAGGTGTTAAGGCTAGGAAGATGACCTTATTTAAAAAGTAAGCTCAATAGAAGAGGGAGGACTCTTGTCCAAAGTCCATTTTTCTGGGAAGCAGTTATAGGAGTAGTTGATATATGCTGTTGATGAGTATTTCCAGATTGGTGGCTGCCTTCTTGCAGCGGGTGAAGAGTGACAGCAGATAAGCAACTGCCTTCTCAGAATGAGCAAGTTAGCTGATGTGCATTTCATCCTGGTTGCCTGGTCATGAGATTCTTTTTGGCTCTGAAAAATCTCAAGAATAAAGATACTTTATTTCCACGAGTTATCTTTGTCTCTGATTAATTTGCCCATGTGCAGTTCCCAACATATTACATAATGCATAGTCTAGAGGGGTTAGCTCCCCAAGGCCTTTTTGCTGATCACCGAAATCAAGGTAATGAAAGAAAAAAAGTTTCATCTGATTATTATGGAAGACAAGGGTCAGCTGAGATTACATAGGGAGTCAACATGAGATCTGGTCTCAATGCTAAGCTTCAGGAACATAAAAGGGACCAAAATACTGCGAAGCTGAACAGTCCACTTACACATCTATGAAAGATCATTAAATGATAGTTGTTCTTAAGTCTCTAAGGTTTGAAGTGGTTGTCATGACATGGTAGATAATCAAGACAACCATTTCACAGAAATGTAATGAGAAAAGAAAAAACACTCTTTGTGATGTACACTTTTGCTGCTGAGGTTATGTGAGCCTTCAAAAGAACCCTTCCATTTTCCCTGCAAGTTGTCTGATCGAACCCAAACACACTGCAGGCTAACAAATAGCATGAGAGGAAAAGCACTAACAAATCTACTATGCTTCCAAAAGAAAGAGAGAAGCAATAAATGTTAGGTAGGAAATTGAATCTGCATGTCAAGAAAACTAAAAGAGAGAAATGAAAAAGCGCAATGATGAGAAGAACAGATAGGCCAGCCACCATGGTTACATATGTGGGTTGCTTTGTGGGTTTTCTTCCTTCAGAGCTAACCTCACCTCTCAAATCAGATTCACTTATGCAACTGTCTACTTGACATCTCAATTGGATGTCTCAAGACTTTGAACATTTAATATGGGTTCTTGATTTTCCCTGTTCTCCTGACTCCCAGAGTGGCTGATCCTGCACATTTTCCCCATTTCTGAAACTGGCCCTGGCCAGTTGCTCATCTAGAACTCTGGAAGTCATTCTCGATTTTTCTTTTTCCTTAAGCCCCATCAGACCTATAGCACACGTTGTCAATTCCAAGATATATCTCAAATTCATCCGCATCTCTCCATGTTATCAGCCACCATCTTCATCCAGGCAGATATTGTTGCTTGCGTGGACACTTGGTACTCATATAGATAGTCTCCCTACTATTCAACTCCTCTGTGCTCTATTTGAAACTCTTAAAACTCTATAATGGCTCCCCACTGCCTTTAGAATGAACCCCAAGGTCCTGCATGATCTACCTCCAGCCATCAGAAGCTATAGGTCGCAACACCCTCTTACTGAGCACCAGGAACACTGTTTTATTTCCTTTTGTTCTTCAAACTGGTCAGGACTTTCTTGAACCGAGGCATTTGTGCATGATATTCTCACTGCTCAGAATTCTCCCATGCATCATATGGTTCCTAACCAGCTCTGTTGTTCAAACTCAAAGGTTATCTCTCAAGGAAGCCTTCCCAGACACTCCATGTAAAGTAGGACCTTCCCCAACATCTCCTCTCCCCCAGTATCCCCAACACACAATCACAGATACTTGGCTCTTTCCTTCACAACACACCTCGTAGTTTGCAACATTAAAATTACTTGTTGATTGATTTGTATTTTCTGTCTTCCTTTACTATAATAGTTGACAAGAGTAAGGATTACTTTCACCTTGTTCATGAGGTTACCTCCTCAGTGGCAAGCAAGGTAGCAGATGCTTAGTAAAAATTGAATCAATGAAAAAGAAAGTGCACTTTTAAAAATGTCAGAATTGTATTCCTGAATCACAAGCTTGAAATTAAATGCTTCTCCAATCCTGAGTTCAATTGTTGAATTGCTTGATTTTGTGAGTTTGGTTAACACTCCTGGATGTGTGGGATGGGTGTAATTGACTTTGATAATGTGCTTCTAGTTATTCTTATGCTTATTATAGTTTTTCTAACTTCCAGCTCTTTTGAAATATATGTGGGCAGCTTGCTTTATAAAAGTCTTTTCTGTTCTAATTTTTTGTAAGTGGAATGACTCACTTAATTTCTTTAGGGCTAGTTTAAAGGCATATATACCTGCATTGCATACAATTTTATTGGAAAAACTTTGAAATTGATTTAACTTTGAATGTGTGGTGACTCCCAGTGGTCTTCAATGGGCTGATACTGGATGTCTGGAGTGATATATTCCTGCCTTGTTTAGAAGGGTTCAGCCAGAAGTTTTCAGCAGGGCAAAGTCCTGCCAAAGAATAACATTGGGTTTATTCCCCCATAGAAGCACCTCTCTTAACTAAAATGGTGCAGGAAACAAAGAGGACTTAACACAAACAAAAAAATTAATTATAATAGAAGAAGCTTTTGATTCATTATCATCTAATTCACTTGGGACCCTTTAAGCAAATCTGCTAAATCACTCTTGTATCCTATTTGTCCCTCCCACTTTTCATGTTGAAATCTGATTGTCATTGGGACCTTACTGGGAGATGATTAGAACATTGGGTTAGTCAGATTTTTATCAGTGCCATAAAAACTTCAAGGGGTACAGGTTTATCTTTGCTCAGTTGCAGAGATTTCAGGCCATGGTCAACTGGCTCCATTGCTCCGGGCTTATGGTGAGGCAGAACATCATGGTGGAAGGCTTGGTGGAGGAAAGCTTCTCAGTTCATGTCAACCAGGAAGTAGAGAGAAAGAGAGGGCGAGGGAAGGAGTGGAAACAGGAAATACCCATCCAGGGGATTCCCTGCTTCCTCCAAACAGGCCCCACCTCCTAAAGTTTACACGGCCTCCCAATGACCATTTAAATTATTAATTCATCAGATGGATGACCCCACTGATGAGGTCAGAGCCCTCAGGTTCAAATAATTTCCTAAAAGCCCCATTCTGAGCATTGCTGTGTTAGAGACCAAGCCTTCAGCACATGAGTTTTTGGGAGACACTTTATATCCAAACCATAGCAGTCACTAAGAGTGATTAAAGCCTTTCTCACACGTATGGATTGCATCAAATGAGACTGCCCTCATGTTTCACCTCTTCCCCCAGTTCCCACTTGCCTTTCCTCTTTTTGGCCATGTTATGACACTGCACAAAGCCCTTGGCAGTTGAGTTGCTGATCTCATACTTCTAGCCTCCAGAATCGTGAGCTGAATAAACTTCTTCTCTTTATAAGCTACTCGGTCTCAGGTATTCTGCTACAGCAATGGAAAATAGACTAAAGCACCATGTGTACCCTGCTAGTCCTCAAATGTCAGCTGGATCTGAAGCTAACACTTCAGGGTGCCCCGTTCTTCCCTTTACCCTGGTGATGCTTATCCTCATCTCTCCCAATCTTAGTACCTGACTGTTTTCTGCCAGATTTGATGCAGGATGTGACTCCTCAATCAGCATTTTCACCTTGGTCTCCTAGGTAGCTTTTAGCTTCAGTAATCTCACCTCCTGTTGCCTCCACTGCTAAGGATAAATAGTGCCTATTATAGCTTGTGCCCTCTACCACTCCTGCTCTCTTTGGCTGTCTACATGGAATCCCAGCTGGGACATGCTTCCTTCAGTCTATAGATGGTAGAAAACTAGAGAAGACTTTATCAGAGTCTTTATTAATGTGGAGAAAATATTTTTTTAAAAAGCAGGCTATTTCTAAGAGCTTCAAGACTGACCAGAAAATAAAAGAAAGCAAACCTTAATGCAGAAGAGAAAAATTTCTTAGCTATCCATATACCAGATCCATCCATTTTTTTCTCAGCCTAATGTAGGTCCTTCCATCCCAGTAAAAAAGAGGAATTTGCCCAGAAATGTTACCATGGGACAAACAGAACAGCACAACCACATCATCTATTCAGTTGTTCAAAATCATTATATTACAATGATTATTATTACAAAGATTGTTATTATGTGAGAGATTTGTACTGAGTTATTAAGGCATAAAGGACGGGTAGGAATGGGGTAGGGCAGTAGGAATGGGGAAGACTTCACAGAGGAAATCCATTTCAGCTAGATCTTAAACGAGCTAGTTTTTCAGCAGAAGAAAGCTGAGCATATAGCATTAATGAGGCATGGAGGCAGGAAGGTACTGGTGAGTTATAGGAAGGCGAATTGATCTGTCACACACGTCACCAGCAAAGGAGGGAGCAAAAGTGTAAGCTGAAGGACAGGCTAAACCAGAATAAGGAATGCTTAAGAAGCTGGCACTTCAACCATGGTTAGTGGCAGAGAGAAGACTTAAGGACTTTAAGCAGGACCATGATCAACCAGGTAGGGTTTTAAAAGTTACGCAGCCAGTACTATGAGGTCTAGGTTAGATGGTGGGAAGTAGGGGGAACAGAAAGAGAAGCGGACATGAGAAACCAGAAGAAGAGCTTGAAGACCATTGCCTTAGCTCTGTTGAGCAGCAACGAGAACTGAAACCAGGTGATGCTGTTGAAAGTGGAGCTGTGGGAAAATCTGCAAGTAGAAATGGAAGGACATGGTGATGATTTTGTATGGAGCAAATGGCAGATGGAGGAACAGGGGATGACATCATTCCATCTGTCCTTGGTAAATTGCTTTCTATCTCTCAGACACATTGATGTGCGTCATTGTTTGGGGGGTTTTATTTGAAACAACCTCGAATGTACAGATTCTGTATTTGCAAATACAGAACAAAGGACTCCTTGCTAACCACTTGTAAGTTGTCAATATAATTTCCCAACGACTCTGAGCACTATTGCTATAATTCTTACAAACAAGTATATTCTCTTGAAAACCACAATGTGGCCACCAGTCAGGAAATAAACACAGATATATTATCACCATATAATCCTCAAACCTGATTTAAGTTTTTCCAATTTCCACATAATACTATTAATATCACATTCCAGGATCACACTTTGCATTTAGCTATCACGTCTCTTGAATCTCCTTCAGTCTGGAAGTTCCTTGGATTTCCCACCAGGACCTCAACACTTGCAGAGATTTTTTTTTATCAGATCCTTTACGGTTTGTCCTATGAAGGTCTTTCACTATCGGAGAAGGGAATTATCTTTATGATTAGATTCAGAAGGTGTCTTTGAACCATCAGAGAAGGGGTGCCGTGGCTCTTGTTACATGCTATGGGGTGGAGCCTCATTTCAGTTTACCCCCTCACTGGGGATATTCATTATTATCACTAGATTGAGGTGTTGCAGACCTCTCCACTGTAGTCTTACTCTTTTTCATTTTTATAATTCATAAATATTTTGTAGGGAGGTAATCTGAGACAAAAAAAACTGTTTTATTCATCAGCAAACCTCTACTCACTTATATCTTTCTGGACTAATGGTTTCCAATTTCAGTCTGTAGGTTATAATTTTTTACTTTCATTATTTTTTTCCATGCTCAAACTGTCCCAAATACAGCCACTGGGTGCTTCTTCAAGCTACTGTTAATGTTGCTCAGAACACTGCCTCACTTTGTGAAGCTAGATGGATGGTGCAGGCTCCGTGTCCCACCTGGGGAATCATCAATTTCTCCAAGGATCACTGGATTCTTCTGGTGAAACATGGTACTTGGATATCAACACAGGGTTCTCCGTATTCTCACTGATATTGAGGCATTGCTGATCTTACGCTCTCTTAGCCGACAGAACTAGAGAACACACGTAAAGAAACCCACGTGCATGTACATTTATATATGTGGTTGCTTATGCTTCTATCTAAAAGCAGCTCTAATCCGGCACCCTAGCATTTATTCTAATTTTCTGTTTCCATACTAGATGCTCCTTTCACTAGCCACGGGAACCCGGTGCCCATTGTCTGATGTATTTGCTTCTAAGAAGCCAATTTCCTACATTTGGGACATCCCTCAACCTCATCCACTGGATGTGGATATCCTCCTTACCCTTCTCAGGTTCTGATTCCTAGAACCACACCACCCCACCCCACCACCATCGGGAGACTCTCCTGAGCTGACTTGGTCTCTATCACTTTTCACCAGGCTACCCTCCTCCACTGATACTGTCTGGACGCCCTTGACTCCAAGGAAGGGAAGAAGAAGATGGGACAGGAGGAGACAAAAGGAAAAGGAAAAGAGAAGGGAAGCGGAGGGAAGAGAAAAAGAAAGGGTAAGAGACATCTTAGCCTGGATTCTTACAATAATTCTATTTGGTAATTGAAACTCATATTGTTATCCTTTTAAACAAGGGAAACTTGACAGAGTCTCATGTCAAATAGAATGGTAGAGCTAAGGCTGTCTCCCAGGTTTTGTGATTCTAAGTCCATTTCTCTGACTTTGGTACTATATTCCTTATGTTCTTAGGGTCTCCTGGAGCATGTGGGTATTTAAAATAAATGAAAAGTACTATTTGGCTTAAAGTGGATCTTCAAGGAATGTACCTATAATAGTAAAAATCCCTGAAAGAATTCCCCTGTCTGTGAATCCTAGGGTGGGGCTATAGTTTGCAGCTGATCTGTTCCCAAGCTGTGCTCCTCAGCACAGCACTATCAGGAGGTACTGGAACCTTTAAGAAGTGGGACCTCATGGAAGTTCTCTGGGGACGTTGGGGATGTGTCCTTGAGGGGTGGAGTAGGACCCAGCCTCTTCCTCTTTCTCTCTCTCACTTTCTGGGGATGAGGGGAGCAATTTTGCTTCCCCACTTGCTCCCACCACAATGTGCTGCTTTGCCACAGGCCCGGAAGCAACAAGACCATCAATCATGGACTGGAACTTCTTAAACTGTGAGATAAAATGAACCTTTTCTCTTTATAAGCTGACTATCTCCATATTTGCTTTAGTAATGGAAAGCTAACTACTATAGGTGGTCACCAAAATATAGACATCCTCCCTCCATTTATGCCTTACTTCCTCTATCAGAGAGGAAATAGGATGAGCCCTTCTTCCTCCCTGCTCCCCCAGAAGAGGATGCCGTTCCTTAAGATTTACTTCCAGTGTGGTTCACCGTGCAAGGGCTTTTCTGCTGTGTCCTAGGTAACAGTTTGAGCCCTGAGCAGTTACTATTCATAATGTGGTGATGGCAGCAACATCCCCTGGAGTGTGTTAGAAATGCAAATTCTCCAGCTCCACCCACACCATCAGAAAGAGCATCTTTTCCTACAAAGCCCAAACCTTCCAAGTGATTCATGTTTTCACCTGTCCTGGGCTGGAGCCTGCGGTTATACATTTCTAGCAAGCTCCCAAGTGATGCTGATGAGCAAATCTGGGATTTATCTGATCAGAACCTGTATTTTAACCAGATGTAACAAGATTCAAATGTCTATTAAAGTTTGAGAAGCATTGCTGTAGAACTCTGTCTTCTGTGTTACATACAGAGACCTTGAAACAAGTCAGAGAACAGGATGCCTGAGTCATATTCCAATTGACTGAAGTGAAATTAAATAGGTACCTAAAGTGCCTATTTCCAGGTTGGTCGGCTTAATAAACTAATTTGGGATTAAAATTTTAAGAATGTCATTCCAATGTGGGACCTTTGTGCATGCTAGTCTCTTTGCCTATAACGATTTTTTTCCTGCCTTCTTTCCTAGACCAAAATGTCTTGGCCTTGGCTTGGGAGTCACATTTTTTTTAAAGAGAGGGGGGACAAAGAGAAAGAGAGAATCAATTTTATTTAGTTTTTCACGTGGCTTTTGTTGCTCCAACACATTGTTGTGTATTTGGTGCTGGGGATCCAACTTGAGTCCTTCCATGTGCCAGGCAAGCACCATAACCGCTGAACCCCCACTCCAGCCCCAGTGGAGTCACTTTTTTAAGGAACATATTCACTGATGACTTGGCTAGGTCCTATTGTGTATGTTTGTTTGCACAATGATTTGCAAATTTACATGAATTCATGACTGTTTCTCTTTTTATGTACTGCATTGGGGAAGGTACCATGTTTCCTTTTATTTACTTTTATAGCTTAATTGCCTGGGACAATGCCTGGCACACAGTAGACTCTTAATAAAAATCTGTTGAATGGCAGGTGGCCTTTAAGATAGCTTCCAATGATTCTTCCCTCCTGGTGTTCACAGCCTTGTATAAATCCCCTCCTCTTGAGTGTAAGCTGGATATTCTAATGACTAGAGTATAACAAAAGTAATGAACTGTCACTCTCACATCTGTGGCTATGCATGCCTTCTATCACTCCCATATTTGATATTCTAAGCCAAACCAGCTGCCATGTTATCAGCTGCCCTATGAGAAGGCCCATGGGCAAGGAACTGATGTTTCCCTAGCCAACCTCCAGTGAGGAACTGAAGTCTGCCAACAACCATGTGTGTGGGTTTGAAAGTGGTTCCTCCCCCGCCGTTGACCAACACCTGCCTTGCGGTCTTGGGAGAGATCCTGAGCCAGAGACACACAGAGAAGTTGTACTCACATTCCTGACCCACAGAGACAATATAACATAATATGTTTATTACCTGGAGCCACTATGTTTTTAAGTAATTCATTACACAGAAATAGTAATACAAAGTAAATTAATGATGAGTCTATGTCAGAGAGTTCATCCATCATCCCTTTCACCCCTCACTTAAAGATAATGTATTATCCCTGCTATGTTACTATGTCAGACAGACATAGTAACAAAAAGTTTAGCTCTGGTCATAGCTAGTAAGTTACAGAGGCAGGATTTGAACTCAGAGTGTCTACTTCCAAGAATGGGCTCAAGCCATTCTGCTTCAAAATTTAAGACGGATTTCATTTTCCACACTCATTGCCAAGGATGAAGAAGAAGATAGAGAACTTTCTGGGTCTTCATCTTATACAGTAGGAATCACACTCAATTTCTCCAAGTACTTTTCTTTCACATTTGTCATGAATCATTCACCAAGATACTACAAATTAAATTTTTATCTTCCCCTACCTTCTCATGCTTGTGATCCATCCTACTGATTTCTTCGGCCAAATTTTGGGTCGGGCCACTGTTATTTCTCAGACCCATCACCCATGACTCATTACAGAGAATATGATCCTTGGAGGAA
Organism: Aplodontia rufa; assembly: GCA_004027875.1. NCBI lineage: Eukaryota > Metazoa > Chordata > Mammalia > Rodentia > Aplodontiidae > Aplodontia > Aplodontia rufa. Next base: position 12,381 of record PVKS010013070.1, on the reverse strand, counting down.
TGGCATAAAAATTAGAGAATGGAAGAAGGGGTGAGTCATGTACCACATATTTGATTTTACTGTTTGTTTGATGAACTTTCTTTGATAACCAGTAGAATATGAGGCTGTAAAAGTTGGCCAAAAGAGAGAAATAATGAAGAAACTAAGGCAGGACCCAAGTAATGATGCCTTTGAAATTCCACAGCAGAAATTGTAACTATAGAGGGTGAGGATTTTAAAGGAAGTCTCTGGACTATATACAAATATGTAGAGACTTCTGCTATCTTTTCCTTGAGGCCCAGTGACAAAGGAGACCCTCAAGGGTAGAGGAAAAGAGAGATCTGCTGCTCAGAAGCAGCTGCCAGTCATGTGACAATTATTTGGCATCTCACATTTATCTTTAAAATTCATTCCTCAAATTCCTATTTTATCACATGATAAATGCATATTTGTTTAATTAATTATCTTCTCTAGGATTTCAAGTAAATTTATGTTCAAAGAAATTCCCAGGGGCTGGAGCGGTGGCTCGGTGGTTATAGCACTTGCCTTGCATGCGCAAGTACACGAGTTCGAACCCCAGCACCCAAGTACACAACAAAGCGTCAAAGGAATGAAAGTTACATGAAAAACTAAATAAAAATTGTTTCTCTCTTTCTCTCCCTCTCTCTTACTGTCCTTTCTTTCTTAAAAAAAAAAGAAAAGAAAAGAAAAGAAATTCCCATACTATTTGGCTTTATATATAACCCTACCCACAATACCTCGTATACCTCTGCATTCTGTAAACCTTTGTACAGAAGGAATTAAGAGCACGCATTCTTGGACTGGGGAGTAGCTCAGTGGTAGAGCAGGTGCTTAGCATGTGCAAGGACTTGAATTCAATCCTCAGCGCACATGAAACAAAATAAAAGAATATGCATTCTCCATAGCTTAGGTTGCTTCAAAAAGAATGGCCTCGTCAATAAAAAAGTCTTTCAGGGATGCCTTGAATCAAAATTATAAACAAAATCCAGTAAACTACGTCTACCTGTTAAATTAACAAAATAGAAAATCGACTGTCCAGCTTCTGATGAATTTTAGCTGTGTGAAGTAAAGAAATTGTCTCTGGGAGAGTTTTCTTTCTCCTTTCTCTCAGTGTTAGCTCGTTCCGCTCCTGTGGAGAGCTCTCCTATTTAATACCCTCTGGGCACTTGGTTTATTTTCCTCCTTGATTGCCTCTGAATGTACTGTAATCCTCTTTTCTGGTTACTGTCCCTTTTACTACAGGTAAATCAACTGTATCCAGTCGTGGGACAGACGCAACATGAAAGAGGGAAATTACCATTGCTTTATCTGATGCTGTCATTCAAATCTGGGGTTGAGAGGCAGACATTTTTAAAAGTCTCTGGGCTCTGGCATATCTAGGAAGCAGATGGGAAACAAATGAAGCATTGACGGATTTGCAAATTCCAGTTCTTTGATATTTGCCTGCCTGAGAGTGGGTGGGACAGAGAAATGTAAGGGAATAATGAGGATATGGGCAGGGAAAGGTTTGCCATTTTTCACATTCTTCTTTGGATATGGATTGAAGGAAGGATGTGGGGAGGAGGCGGTTATCTTTTGCTTTGTATTCTGACCTTTTCCCAAGTTGACTGCTGAACTCCTTAGAATTTAAAATTGTAATTGGGGGCCGCTAATGGATAACTCTGTAATTATTCATCAATTCCTTCAACAAACACACATTAATACTGCCTAAATTAGGCTTGCATAGAACTTCATGGCTACATAACTGAGAAAATCTCACCAACGAAGGACTGACTCTGTGCTCTTTCCAAACTTAAATCTCCCAGAGTAGCATGTTTGACAGTTAATGTAGTCAAGCAAATGAGCCCAGGCCCAGAGGATGAAATAAAGACAGGGGTACAGGTGAGGGCTCAAGTAATAAATAGACACTCCCCATAGACCCTGGGTTGCGAGAATTAAAAAAGAAAACCCTTGCATTTGTTCATTCGTTCACTAAGCGGTCATTGAATACCTCCTGCGTGCTGGGCACTTTCGTAGGCACTGGGAAGGTGCAGACGAGCAGGGTTTAGCTGCCCTTAGGAGCATGCCTGTGGCTTAGCTCCCTGCACACCCAGTGAAGAAAGGCGCTACAAAAACAAACCTGCTCAGCCCCTGATGTCCCAACTTCTACCAAAGAAGAATTCTCCAGCATTCATCTCTCCCTTTTAAACACAAAGAAAACTCCCAGGTAGTTTATAGTTACATGTTTAAGATGGAGTCACACACACTCAAATGTTTACAGCTTCCCTATGAAGTAGATCCCCACCTCTTCCCAAAATTTGGCAAATAGAACTGCTATTAGAGAAGTGAACCCATAACTGGAAGAGTCAGGAAACATATCCATGAAGTGCCCCTAAATCTCAGATGGAAGGTAAAAAAATTTTACATATATACTCCAAGCTAAACATCTCCCTGAAAAAGCCAACCAGCCTGTTATTCAACATTTATTTAATACTGTGCTAAATTCATGTCATGAAGTAAATATACATATATATAAATACAACTATATATATATATTTGTAGTACTGGGATTGATCCCAGGGTGTTGCTACCACGGTGCTACAACCCCAACCACAAAGGAGATGTTGTATTCCTTATTTCAAACATTTTCAGTTGAGATGGGGACATGAATAAATGTATTAAAATAGCATTTAAAAACCATTTAAATTGTCTATCAAATGTAGAAATGGTGTACATCAAAGCAAAGGGACAGGGGTAGAGCTTAGCAGGGGAGTGTTTGTAGAAGGGATGAGCTCAGAACTGAATGACAGCTCACCAGGTGCCTGGAGGTAGGCCTGCAGCCAAACCTCCCCAAGGTTCCATTTACTCCTCCTTAAAATGAATACAGTGCACACAGATTGCAGGAGTCTTATAAGGATGGAATGATGACTCGGGCATGGTTCTCAGGCACATGGGAAGCATCCATGTATATTCCTTCTCTGTTTTGTTTTATGGGGATGCAACCCCCGTTTTGTTATCATTTATTGATGGGAATACTAATGATGATAAGGAATAATATACCTTTCATATTTTTTTATGTTGTTTGAATTACTTTTAACATAAAAATACAGTGTGAAATTAAAATAACATTTTATTTATATAGTTTGGGCCTTAAGGTAAGTAATGGGCTTTGGGGATTTCACAGCAGAAGATCAAATGAGGGCTTTCCTGCCACCCAGTAATGTTATTTGAATCTGATACTAAGCACCTTTCAGTTGGTAGCTAAACCCCACACGCTGAAATAGATGTCAGAAATGTGATGGTGTTTACCATCCGGTCACTTCCCAAAGGCGTGGTGAGGGTTGGGGTCTCTGTCATTCATAGACCTAGAGCTGGAGCATTACTGTCATTGCTTCAGGTAGTCAGGGCCCTGTGGGAAGGGGCAGGTCCAACCCAGGCAGGCCTTGTTTGCATCAGTGCCTGGAGTGTGGGAGAAGGGGTATGCTGTCTACCGCTGTCTGCTGAGCAATGCGTAGCTGCTTTGCAACCACCCATCTGAAAGTCTGAGAGGAAAAATCAACCTACCATTGTAGGGTTTCTGAGTGAAAACATCTCAGACTTCAGGATCTTTCTGCAGCACACACCAAAACACATTTGCAACACCCAATACGTGTTTTTGGTTGTTTATGTTTTTGTTTTTAAGAGAAGGAGTAAGTGAGAGAGAGAGAATCAATTTTATTTTATTTTTTTCATCTGGCCTTGTTTTCTCCAACACTTAGTTGTGTATGTGGTGCTGGGGTTCAAACCCAGGTCCTCTCACATGCCAGGCAAGCACTCTAACTGCTGAGCCACCGCTCCAGCCCCCTAATCAATGTTATTATTGTAAAGCTGAACCTACCACTTCAAGTTGATATCATGGTGAGAAAAATCTGTTTTCCAGGGAAACACCACTAACCCCAAACCTCTTAATCCCTCTGAGAAAACATGGGCATGAGAAATGGTAACAGCTCTGCATGCAGTCTCTGGTTATCAAGGTTCATATTCTGGTAAGGGTTTAATTATGCACCCCAAAAGTTATGTGGCAGTCCAAACCCCCAATACCTCAGAATGTGAACTTATTTGGAAGTAGGGTCTTTATGGAGGTAATTAAGTTAAAATGAGAAGATTAGGGTGAATTTTAATCCAATGGGATTATAGAAAGGAGAATAGGATCATAGAAATAGGATTATAAGGTGTCCTTATAGAAAGTAGAAATCTGGACACAGAGAAAAGCATGTTCAGAGGGGAGATGACAGGAAGTGACACAAGGAGAAGATGGCCATCTACAGGGCAAGGAGCACCTTAGCTGCAGGAAGCCAGAGTAAGACCTGAAACAGACCCTTCCCCAGTACCTTCAGAGGGAGAATGGCCTTGCTGATGAGACAGATTAGGAGAGACAGTGAAATGGCTAGGTAGTCAGGACAGAGGGCCCCTATCCAAGAGCTAGCTGGCAGAGGCAGAGAGGCGTGCTCAGGGCGTGCTCAGGGCCTTCAAATGCAAAAAGACCTTGAGGCTCATCCTTGTCCCAACTAAGAGATGGGGGTGGTCACAGGTGGGTACTAGGAAGTATTTGCCACCTTTTGTTTTAACCAATGGTGTTCCTGACCAGTTTCAATGCCTGTTTTACATAGATTTTAACCAATGGAGTTGATGCATTTCTCAGTGCCTGCTTTGCATGAATGTTAATTATGCTCTTACCCCAAATCTATATAACCCCTGGCCTAACCTCCATTAGACAGTGCCCTGCTTCCAGGTACCCCTCCACCTTGCGGAGTCTCTGCTCTTCTTCCTTAAATAAATCCTACTCCTTTTACTCCTCCTTCCATGGTTGTCCGTGGATTTTATTCTTCAAATTCATGAGACAAGAACCCAGAAGATTGGCACCAAATTCCCGGGATGAATTTCCACCACACCATGAGCTGCAACACCCAGCTTTTAGCTGGAGCATTGCTAACACTTTCGGCTGCAGACACCTGCAGCCAGCCCAAATTCCCAGTTTGGGAATGGCTGCAAACACTAGAAGTGGGCTGTTTTGGCTGCTGGAATCTGTAGCGGCCCAGACTCCATTCGCCAGTGGGAGCAGAGACTCCATTCGCCAGTGGGAGCAGAGAATCCGGCCTCATCTCAAAAAGCCCGCATCACTGATACCTTGATTTTGACTTCTAAAACAGATTCTTGTTGTTCTAAGCCGCCCACTTTGGTTCTTTGTTACAGCAGCCCTAGAAAGTGAATCAAACTTGGTCGGGTGCATTACCACTAAAACTGTCAAAACACCTAAATTCCACCAAGGCGATTATATGGGGTTGTGTGAACCCAGGAGAACCAAGGAATCAAAGAAATTGCTTGCTGGAAATATGAGACCAGATCAGCCACTCTTTGAGGGACAGTGGCTGCAGACACTTTGTTCCACAGTGGATACTCTACTTCCTGCCTCACCTCTGTGCCAATGCTGTTTTCTGTGTTAATAGATACATCTCAATTGCATAGGACGTTAGTCCTGTAATATTTTCATTTTCAGCAGCTCGGTTCCTCTCTAACTCCTTACAGAGCATGCTGTCAGGAACTACCAGGAAGGAAGGGCCAGGTCTCCAGTCTCCCCAGGCTCTTGTTGGAGTTTGCAATTTCTAGGACCTTGCTGAAGGGTGCTATGGGGCAAAGGCAGAGAGATCTCTGTGTTACCTTCCTGGAATTGGGAGGAATACAAGAGACAGGAAAAGTGGATTCTGGGAAATCCACTGCATGTCGTGGTCTGTGTTGTGGTGAAATGACAAATTGTAATTTGTCACAACCCCTGATCTGCAGCAGATTCCCTGGAATCCACTTTTCCTGTCTCTTATGTCCTTCCCTGTTCGGGAACAGAGAAATCACTCTGTTTCCCCATCCCTTCACCCCCCCACAGCGTGTTCAACAGGGACTTAGGGGGAAAAAAGGGCAAAATCAACAGGAACCAGGGAAGACCAGAGCAGCATGAGTCACCAACAGGTGGGACAAGATAAAGGATTTTGGAATTCTAGCCACACCTTTGGGACTGCAGTCCTGCAAAGCCTGAGGGTCTGATGAGAGTCAAGAAAAATATGCATTAGGACTTTTCAAAGAATGTGATAATACTTCTTCTAGTATACAAAAAAAAAATAAAATGAACAAACAGTGTTATTGGGGCTGGGCTTGCTTGGCGTGCACAAGGGCCTGGGTTCAGTCCCTATCTCCAAAGGAAAAGAAAAAAGTATGATCTTGCCTTAAAATTATGTTTAATAATAAGAATAACATTACAGGCTGGAGCAGTGGCTCAGCGGTTACGGTGCTTGCCTGGTATGCCGAGTACACGGGTTCAAACCCCAGCACCACGTACCCAACGAAGTCTCGGAGCAACGATAGACACGTGAAAAACTAAATAAAAATTGTTTCTCTCTTTCCCTCTCTCTCTCTCTCTCTCACTGTCCTCTCTTTAAAAAAAAAAAGAATAACATTAAATTACATTAAGGAAAAAAGAAAATATAAACCAAAATAGGAACAAACAACCATAATATCATTACTCTAATAAACTTCTCAAATAAAAAAGGAAATAATTAAAATATAGTAAAATGTAGTATATATATATATATATAGTTGAATTATATGCATTTAAATAGAAGTTATAAATGATTTTACATTTAATTGTGGTAAATATTCCACAATGTCTACATATTAAGTTGTTCAACTTAAGTATATTCAATTTTTAGCTGTAACCTATACCTCTGTAAAGTTGGGGAGAAATTTACGTAATTATTTAGTAAAAATATTTTCTTTAAGGAATCAGAATGTTAAATTCTGCATATTGTATGATCTGAAAAATATGTTTAGAAGGAAATACATTAAAATACAGAGGGTAAGTGTTATTGTCCTTTTGATTGTTTTTGTATAAATGTTTTATGTCTCAAAAGTGACTTTCTGCCTAGAATTGGTAAATATTCATTTCTAAGTCCTCAGTTTTTCTATTTTCAGATTATTTATTTTTTAGATTCAGGTACAAAACTTTTTTTAAACACCATGAAATCTCCCCACTTTTTAAAATATTCACAACTGACGACATAAATACAAAATGACAGTTTGAGGACTGTGTTAGTTGGTTTTCTATCACTATAATGAATACTTGGGATAATTAAATTGTAAAGAGAAAAGGTTTAATTTGGCTCACATTTTTAGAGGTTCCCAACCATGATGAGTTGGCTCCATTGCTTTGGACCTTTGGTGATGAGACCATCAAGGCAGGACCTCATGGTGGAGCAAAACTACTGACTTCATGGCTAGAAAGCAAAAGAAAATGAGGAAAGGGCTGGAGTCTCAGGATCTCTTTCAAGAGTAGGAACCCAGTGCCCAGAATGCCTCCCACTGTGCCCTACCTCCTAAAAGTTTCCCCACCTCCCAGTGCCTCCCAATAGTGACACCATATGGGGAACAAGCCTTTACAGTGTTGAGGGACACTTAAGAGTCGAACTGTATAAAGAACATAAAATAAATACCTTTTCCTACCATCAAGTTTTAAACAGATAAAGCAAAAGTAGAAGATATATTGGATATCAGCTATATAACCTGTTACAGATCATCATTGTTATGTTTTGGATATGAGGTGTCCCTTGGAAAGCTCATATGGCAATGCAGGAATGTTCACAGGTGAAATAATTAAATTATGAGACTTGTAACCAGTCGTTGTGTAAATTTGTTTGATTGGATTACCGGGTGTTAGCTTGAGGCGGGTGGGGCATGACTAAAGGAAGCAGATCACTGGGAACTTGCCCTGGGGGGGTTCATATTTTGTCCCTGGCTCCTGGCCTCTCTCTCTTTGCTTCCTGACTGCCAGGACCTGAGCAGCTGTCCTCCACCACACCCTTCCGTCATGATGTTCTGCCTCATCTCCAGCCCAGAGCAATGGAGGTGGCCAACCATGGATTGATCCTCAGAAACTCTGAGCCAAAACCCACTTTGCCTCCTCTAAGTTGTTCTTATCAGGTATTTCAGTCACACTGATGAAAATCTGACCAATGCATCCTCCCCTCTCTGGCTTTCTTGACCGTGTGAGATTGTCTATACCAACAGTTCTCAAGGTTTGGACCACCTTGGTACCCATGGGGGACTCTGAGACCCTTCATGGGATCTGCAAGGTCAAAATAATTTTCATAACACTAGGACTGCATGTGCCCTTTTCATTCTCATTCTCTTATCAGTTTAGGGTTGTTTTCTAAAAGCAGCCGCATAAATCACAGCAGACTTTGTACAAGAAGATATGAGAATCCTGTTGTCTTCTAACAAGCCCAACACAAAAGAGATTCACAGATAGGTAAAACAATTCCACTTTTGACTACCTTTTTATTTAAAATATAATTATTTCTCAGAAAACATATTATCTATATTAACATGGAGTGGGTTTATTATCAAGTAACTTATTATATACATATTTTTAATTTCTCAATTTTCATTTCTAATAAAGGCAATGCCAACAGATGTAACCGATGTAAACAAAAGCTCTTTGGAGTCCTCCATGATTTTGAAGAACGTAAAGGAGACCTGAGATCAAAAGATATGTGAACTGCTACTTTATACCTGCCATCTGAGAGACCGAAGGCCCACAACAGCAGTGTCCCATGGTCTTTGCTGCTGCTCCTGGGCTGACAGGCATTGAACAGCTGGGACCCTACAGGATGGGGAGTTTGGGAGGGACTTTATGGACCCCGAAGCTGGAGTTGCTGGTCGAAGATCCTAGCATAACTTTCTTCTTGGTCACAGTGAGAGCAAGCAGTGAAACATTGATGACTAAGAAAGTGGGGAGAAGAATGGAAGAGGAAATTGTGAATTAAGCAAACAGGGAGACTGCCCTGTGCCTTTTATTCTGCTTCTAGACTTAAAAATATCCAAAGTCAACTCTAACTAGTTTATCATTAGCACTAATATCTGATGCAGTATGACATCAAGGCATAGGGAAAGTCTCCACAGACCACAGAACTATCTCCCTAAAGTATGAATTCTTTAATATAGGGAGACATGGGCTGGAGCGGTGGCTCAGCGGTTACAGTTACGGCACTTGCCTGGCATGCTCAAGTATGCACATTCAAACCCCAGCACCACGTACACAATGAAGTGTTGGAGCAATGAAAGCCACATGAAAAGCTAAATAAAATTCATTTTCCCTTTCTCTCTCCCTCCCCCTGCCTCCCTCTCTCTCTCTTAAAAAAAAAAAATGGGGCTGGAGCGGTGGCTTGGCAGTTACAGTGCTTGCCTGGCATGCACAAGTACATGGGTTCAAACCCCAGCACCCATATACACAACTAAATGTCAGAGCAACGAAAGCCATGTGAAAAACTCAGAAAAGTTGATTCTCTCTCTCTTTCTCTCACTGTCCTTCTCTCTTTAAAAAAAAATGTGTATATATATACATATATATACACACCCACATATATACAAATATATACATATATATATATGAAGAGCACATCATCAGACAATTAGAGGGAAGAATAACAGATTCCTACAAAGAGCTTATGTGTTGTGTAAAGTTGTGATTTTCAAGCTTACATGCTTTCTGGAATGAGGTGGAGAGCTTGTAAACCCTAGATGTCCAGACCCTGGAAGCAGAACTAAGGATCAGCTTGTTTTAAACCCCTCTTGATGATTCCAATATGCAGCTAAGATAGAGAACCGCAGAAGTAAGAGATAAGAATCAAGAAAACAAGTTAGAGGCAATGCCAGGGAGGCTTCTTGTCTGTAGGAAGAGGGAGGGGAGAGGAGATCTCAGAAAAGCAGAAGACAGATCCCACACCTTTGTTCCAGGTCTCAACGTGTGTCTTCCTCCCTGACACTTCCGGGCTGAGAAGAGGAGATTTCTCTGGTGTCTCTGGCCTCTCAGCAGAGCTTTCACCTGGCCAGCCCGCAGAGGGCTTATACAACTAAAGGAGAGAGAACCTTACAGTTTCCTTTTCAGTTCTTCAAATCAACAATTTTGGTCACAGATCAGACTGGTAAATCTTTACGCATCTGAAAGTTAGACTTTGACGGGCTTGTTTTTCTTCTCCTCATGACTCACAGAATGAGTCATAAGGAACCTTGTTAATCTCCACTGGACTAAGGGGAACGAGGACAGAGGGAGAGGCTCTCCTTCCTGGGTGAGGGTCGGGCTGAGCTTGGGCTCAGAGCTGCTTTCTCAGCCACCTTTCCAGCACTGCGAGCTCCGACCAGGACTTTCTTAGATCTCTGCTGCGCTCTGGCTGAGATGATGGTGCAGAGTCAGAGATCTGTGGCTGAGGCATGCTCCTTTTTTTTTTTTTTTCCTGACTTCTCAGTCTCCTAAAGCACCTGAGGATAAAAACAAAATTCTTAGGCTCAAGAAGGCTTTTGGGTGCAGGATCATGCCCTCCGGAAGAATATCATCCAGCAAGCTAAGATGAGAATCAGCACCGAATTCTGAAGCAAGGCAACATCTTGTAATCCTAAAGGGAAATGTTACCTGATAGCTCTTTCGCTAGGCAGGGCAGCGGAGAAAGTTGTCTAGGTGTCATACTCATCTCTGTCCCCTGGAAAATGGGAATACGTATATGTGTGTGCACGAATGTGTGTGAGCACATATTGTTTGTGTGCATGTGTGTGTGCACACAAATTTGTCTATGCCTGGGCAGATTCTTTAGGAAGTAAAATTCTCAGTTTCCGTGGTATGGCGTTAACAGATATCTTCTGCCTTAGTTCATTTGAGCTGCTGTAGCAAAATGTATAGACTGTGTGGCTTATGTGCAGCAGAAATTTATTTCTTACAATTTCAGAGGCTCCAGAAGGCAAAATCAAGACATTGGCAGATTTGGTGCCTGGGGTATGAACTGCTTTCTGGTTCATAGATGGTGCTTTCCTGCTGTGTCCCAACATGGAGAAAGGAATGAGGGGTCTCTCAGGGACCATTTTTATAAAGACACTAATCCCATTCATGAGGGCTCTACCCCCTTGACTTCTTTGTGTCCTCTCCCCCGACTTTTTATATCTCTCACTGCCTGTGAGCTCAACTTCCAGGAATCCCCTTGCCTCTCCAGAGTCAGGTTAACCCCCACTCCTTTCTGAGCCCACAACTCTGGTGGTGGTGGTGGAAGGAAGGAATCCCTAGCTTTGACCTCTATGCCTCGTACTGTGAGCTCCTTGGAACAGGAAGCACATTGTATCTTCAGTTGTCATGACTATGGCACATGTCAGTTGATGGGTATCGGGACAATATGTGGATGGTTTGCCAATTCTCCCTTCCCTCTCTTAGGTCTGGGTTTGCAGGGTGTGGTACCTACTGCGTTGGTGAAGGATGTGAAAGATGTTCACTTAGTTACCTCGCCCCATCTCTGGGCTTCATTCTTCACCTGCTCATGCATGGGGCCATTAGCACTTAATCAACCTTAGCACCAGACTGAGGGAGGCAGGTAGGAACTTTACACTCACTTTCAAACATATCTACTTTCAGTTTCACTGTTTTTCTAAAAGACATTCTTCTAGAGCCCCTAGTCCCCCTGCTAGCCTTATTGCTTTCTAAAAAATAATTCCATTCTCTAGCATCTCTGATATTGTTCCATGCAGTCAGTATTAGAACATGGTCTTGTTGGGGGTGGGGATGCACCTACCATGGTGAAATCTACTCTACCTTCAGCAAGACTGAGATATTCACAGCAACCAACCAAGGATGCTCTCTCCCAGTCCCCCTCTATTTATTTTTATTTTTAAAGATTTTTTTATTAAGGAGTTGAATTATTGTACAATCATAAATGCATATAAAGTAACAGCATGACATGCATGTTCTTTTTTATATAAAGAGAGAGGGACAGTGAGAGTGAGAGAGAGAGAAAGAGAGAAATAATTTTTAGTTTTTCATGTGCCTTTTGTTGCTCTGAGACTCCGTTGGGTACGTGGTGCTGGGGTTTGAACCCGTGTACTTGCGCATGCCAGGCAAGCGCCATAACCGCTGAGCCACCGCTCCAGACCTATACATATGTTCTTAAACCAGAATTACCCCCATATTGCCCACACCCCAGTCACTTGATTCTTCTATATTTCACCCCTACAAGTGATATAAATGCTTAGATTGTAAATTTTCCAGAATTGAATGATTGCATAAGTATTATTTGGATTCTCAGAGGGGTAAAGAGTATGCTACCTTGTTGATTGTTTCCCTAGATCCCTCTTCATTCTCCCTCTCTTTCCCCTCCCTCTTCTATCCCCCCCACACACACACATGTCCATGGTTGCCTTAGATTATGTGTTGCTACGCCTTTGCTGGGTCTAATAACTTTCACCCAAGCCTGAGTTTAGCTCCAGCCTCCACAAATGAATGAAAACATTCAACCTCAACTCTCTGGGTTTGGCTAACTTTGCTCAGCATGATTTCTTCCATTG